>PGTU02004382.1:0-34683 GCA_002896215.2 Cicer echinospermum
AGGACACCAATTCAATCACAACATCAACACACTTGTATCAAATGCTTGGACATCAAAGAATCAAGAAAGATGAATTCTGACTATGTAAATCGATGGTAAATCGTTGCTAAACAGGGTGTGTAAGTAATCTTAAGTGTTTGGAATGTACAATCGATTAGGCATCGATTTAGCTCAATTAAAAATGAAAACTGCACAAGTCAGTAGCCTCTGATTTGGGAGTAATCGATTGGAAATCGATTTGAACATTTCACAAATCAAACCTGATGGGTAACACATCGATTGGTAAAATCGATTGAATGAGTCACAGTAGCACTCCAGTGCTGAGGAAATCGATTGGCAAATCGATTGACAAGTATCATTTGAAAAATAACCTCACCTGTACAATACAATCGATTGGACAATCGATTGTTAACACTTTCAATTTTACTAGTTTGGTGCAATCGATTGGGCAATCGATTGAACTAAACACCAGGTAAAAACCTTTTCAGGAACATGCCACCAAAGCGATTGACAAGTCGATTAAACATCAAATAAACTGGTCACTGTTTTGAATCCCAATCGATTGACCGAATCGATTGACATCAAAAACCTGAGCCACTGTTTTGAAACCATCGATTGGCAAATCGATTGAATTAAACTTTTTGAAAAACACAGTGAACTCTGAGATTTGAACAATCGATGAGTAATCGATTGAAGTTACTTTTATTGAAAGAAGTTTCCCAACAATCGTTAGGAAATCGATTTATGCAGGTCTGGACATGTTTTACTGAAAAGTGGTTTTAAGAATCGATTGGTAAATCGATTGGCTTGTATAGTTTCAAGATTAAAGAAAACCAAATCGCGATAATCGATTGGCAAATCGATTTAGCTATTTTATAACTTTACAAAAATCGATTGGGAAATCGATTTCGTAGTTGGTTTTTCAGAAACTATAAGATGTCTTTCAATCTTTATTCTAATAACTTGACATAATTTTGACATAACTTTTCATAACATTTTTCATAACTTTCTTAATTTCTCATATGCTCTCAAAACGTTTCATAACAAAAACTAACAACTTCATAATTGTTGTACAGATCTCAATACAGTTTGTTTGACAATTCTAAGAGAAATGTAATGTGTTCAAGAACAATCCATGAATATTCAGATTTGTGAGGAGCAAATTCATAAGATTGAAGACCCTTTTGTTTTACATCTTTATTCATTTGTAATAAATTCTTTTGAACCAAAACGTATCGTTGAATCCCAGCTAAAACTGGTGGCTACTTTCTTGGGTGAGAGGTCTCAACAAGAAAGAGTCGTACTTTGATTTTTGTGTTAGGCTGACGATTGTCTACAAGGATCAAAGGGTTGATAGAAAAGCCAGCTAGGAAACTGGTGGCTACTTTCTTGGGTGAGAGTGCTTCAACAAGAAAGAGTCGCACTGTTGATCTTGTGATAGGTTGACGAGTATCTTACAAGGATCAGAGGGTATTCAATAGGGAAGAGATCATTAAGATTAGATAGGTTTCAGGGAGGAAACTGGACAATCTGTAATTGATTCTTTCTATTGAAGGAGAAGACAATCTTGAAATCCGATTGGATTTTCAGGACTGGACGTAGGTTGTTGAGGACAAACCGAACCAGGAAATCTCTGTGTTTCTTCTCTTAACTCTCTCTCTTTAATTTTCTATATTGCTAACTTTGCATGCCTCAAATTTAATTTCCGCTGTGCACTTGATGCTGATTAATTTTTGTACGTAAACTGATATATTTTCGTTATTCGAGGTCAAGTCACAGGATGAACATTTAGGTGATTTTCGTCCACCCTGACTGTATTCTAGTTCCAATTAAGGTTTTTAACCATCTTGTGCATCCAATAAGTTCATTTGTGTCATAGGATGAACCATTAAGGTCATTTTCGTCCTCCCTAGGCTTATTCTCTTCAAATTAGGGTTTATTAACCAATCTTGTGCGTCCAATAAGTTCATTGTGTCATTGGATTAAAATTTTAGGTCATTTTCGTCCTACCTAGACTTATTTCTTGTCCAATTATGTTTTAACCAATCGTGTGCATCCTATAGGAGTGTTGTGTCATTGGATGAACATTAGTCATTTTCGTCCTCCTAGACTCATTCTTGTCCAATTATGGTTTTTAACCAATCTTGTGCATGCAATAAGTTCATTTTGTGTATTGAAGAACTTTACGTCATTTTTCGTCCTCCATAGGCTTATTCTTGTCCAATTAGGGCTTTCAACCAATCTTGTGCATCCAATAAGTTCATTGTGTCATTGGCATTAACATTTAGGTCATTTTCATCCTACTAGACCTATTCTTGTCAATTAAGTTTTTAACCAATCTTGTGCATGCGTTAAGTTCATTTGTGTCATTGGATTAACATTTAAGTCCTTTTCGTCCTCCCTAGGTTTATTCTAGTCCAATTAGGGTTTTTTAACCAATCTTTTGCATCAATAGGTGTGTTTGTGTCATTGGATGAACATTTAGGTCATTTCGTCCTCCCTAGGCTTATTCTTGTCCAATTAGGGTTTTTAACCAATCTTGTGCATGCAATATGTTCATTTGTGTCATTAGATTAACATTTAGGTCATTTTCGTCCCCTAGGCTTATTCTTTTCTAATAAGGGTTTTAACCAATCTTGTGCATCCAATAGGGTGTTGTGTAATTGGATGAAATTTAAGTCATTTTTGTCCTCCCTAGCTTATTCTTGTCCAATCAGTGTTTTTAACCAATCTTGTGCATCCAATAAGTTCATTTGTGTCATTGGATGAACTTTTTGGTCATTTTAGTCCTCCCTATAGCTTATCTTGTGCAATTGGTTTTTACCATCTTGTCATCCAATAAGTTCATTTGTGTCATTGATGAATTATTTAGGTCATTTTCGTCCTCCTAGCGTTATTCTTGTCCAATTACGATTTTTAACCAATCTTGTGCATCAATAAGTTGCATTTGTGTAATTGGATGAACATTTAGGTCATATTTCGTTCTCCCTAGGCTTATTTTTTCCATAAGGTTTTTAACCAATCTTGTGCATCCAATAAGGTCATTTGTGTCATAGGATGAACTTTTAGGTCATTTTCGTCCTCCCTAGGCTATTCTTGTCCAATTTGTTTTAACCAATCTTGTGCATCCAATATGTTCATTTGTGTCATTGGATTAACATTTAGGTCACTTTCGTCCTCCCTAGGCTTATTCTTGTCCAATATAGGTTTTTAACCATTCTTGTGCATCCTATAGTGTGTTTGTGTCATTGGATGAACATTTAGGTCATTTTCGTCCTTCCATGACTTATTCTGTTGTCCAATTAAGGTTTTAACCAATCTTGTGCATGCAATAAGTTTCATTTGTCTCATTGGATGAACATTTAGGTCATTTTCGTCCTCCTAGCCTTATTCTTGTCCAATTGGGTTTTTAACCAACCTTGTGCATCCAATAAGTTCATTTGTGTCATTGGATTAACATTTAGGTCATTTTCGTCTCCCTAGGTTTATTCTTGTCAAATTAGGTTTTTAACCAATCTTGTGCATCCAATAGGTGTATTTGTGTCATTGGATGAACATTTAGGTATTTTCGTCCTCCCTAGACTTATTTCTTGTCTTAATTAGGGTTTTAACCAATCTTCTGCATACAATAAGTTCATTTGGGGTCATTGGATGAACATATAGGTGATTTTCGTCCACCCTAGACTTATTTCTGTCCAATTAAGGTTTTTAACCAATCTGTGCATCCAATAGTTCATTTGTGTCATAGGATGAACATTAAGGTCATTTTCGTCCCTCCCTAGGCTTATTCTTGTCAAATTTAGGGGTTTTAACCAATCTTGTGCGTCCAATAAGTTCATTTTGTGTCATTGGATTAAAATTTAGGTCATTTTCGTCCTACCTAGATATTCTTGTCAATTATTGTTTTAACCATCGTGTGCATCCTACAGGAGTGTTTGTGTCATTGGATTGAACATTTACGTTAATTTTCGTCCCCTAGACTCATTCTTGTCCAATTATGGTTTTTAACCAATCTTGTGCATGCAATAGTTCATTGTGTTCATTGGAAGAACATTTTACGTCATTTTCGTCCTCCATAGGCTTATTCTTGTCCAATTAGGGTTTTATCCAATCTTGTGCATCAATAAGTTCATTTGTGTCATTGGATTAACATTTAGGTCATTTTCATCCTACCTAGACATATTCTTGTCCAATTAAGGTTTTTAACCAATCTTGTGCATGCGATAAGTTCATTTGTGTCATTGGATTAACATTTAAGTCCTTTTCGTCCTCCCTAGGTTTATTCTAGTCCAATTAGGTTTTTAACCAATCTTTTGCATCCAATAGGTGTGTTTGTGTCATTGGATGAAACATTTAGGTCATTTTCGTCCTCCCTAGGCTTATTCTTGTCCAATTAGGGGTTTTTACCAATCTTGTGCATTTGCCAATTGTTCATTTGTGTCATTGGATTACATTTAGGTCATTTTCGTCCACCCTAGGCTTATTTCTTGTTCAATAAGGGTTTTTAACAATCTTTGTGCATGCAATAAGTTCATTTGTGTCATTGGATGAACATTAAGATCATTTTCTCTCCTCCCTAGGCTTATTCTTGTCAAATTAGGGTTTTAAACATCTTGTGATGCAATAAGTTCATTTTGTGTCATTGGATTAAATTTTAGGTCATTTTCGTCAACCCTAGCTTATTGCTTGTCCAATTAGGATTTTTAACCAATCTTGTGCATCCAATAAGTTCATTTGTGTCATTGGATTAACATTTAGGTCATTTTCGTCCTCCGTAGGTTATTTCTTGTTAAATTAGGGTTTTTAACCAATCTTGTGCATCCAATAGGTGTGTTTCTGTCATTGGTTAACATTTAGGTCATTTCGTCCTCCCTAGGTTATATCTTGTCCAATTAGGAATTTTAACCAATCTTGTGCATCCAATAGGTGTGTTTGTGTCATTGGATGAACATTTAGGTCATTTTCGTCCTCCTTAGGCTTATTCTTGTCCAATTAGGGTTTTTTAACCAATCTTGTGCATCCAATATGTTCATTTGTGTATTGGATTAACATTTAGGTCACTTTCGTCCTCCCTAGGCTTATTCTTGTCCAATTAGGGTTTTTAACCAATATGTGCATCTAATAAGGTCATTTGTGTCATAGGATGAACATTTAGGTCATTTTCGTCCTCCCTAGGCTTATTGTTGTCCAATTAGGGTTTTTAACCAATCTTGTGCATCCAATATGTTCATTTGTGTCATTGGATTAACATTTATGTCATTTTCATCTTCATAGGTTTATTCTTGTCCAATTAGGGTTTTTAACCAATCTTGTGCATCCTATAGGTGTGTTAGTGTCATTGGATGAACATTTAGGTCATTTTCGTCCTCCCTAGACTTATTTCTGTCCAATTAAGGTTTTAACCAATCTTCTGCATGAATAAGTTCATTTGTCTCATTGGATGAACATTTAGGTCATTTTGTCCTCCCTAGCCTTATTCTTGTCCAATTAGGGTTTTTAACCAACCTTGTGCATCCAATAAGTTCATTTGTGTCATTGGATTAACATTTAGGTCATTTTCGTCCTCCCTAGGTTTATTCTTGTCAAATTAGGGTTTTTAACCAATCTTGGGCATCCAATGGTGTGTTGTGTCATTGGATGAACATTTAGGTTATTTTCGTCCTCCCTAGACTTATTCTTGTCTAATTAGGGTTTTTAACCAATCTTCTGCATACAATAAGTTCATTTGGGTCATTGATGAACATTTAGGTGATTTTCGTCCACCCTAGACTTATTCTAGTCCAATTAAGGTTTTTAACCCATCTTGTGCATCCAATAAGTTCATTTGTGTCATAGGATGAACATTAAGGTCATTTTCGTCCTCCCTAGGCTTATTCTGGTCAAATTAGGGTTTTTAACCAATCTTGTGCATCCAATAAGTTCATTTGTGTCATTGGATTAAAATTTAGGTTATTTTTGTCCTACCTAGACTTATTCTTGTCCAATTAAGGTTTTTAACCAATCTTGTGCATCCTATAGGTGTGTTTGTGTCATTGGATGAACATTTAGGTCATTTTCGTCCTCCATAGGCTTATTCTTGTCCAATTAGGGTTTTTAACCCAATCTTGTGCATCCAATAAGTTATTTGTTTCATTGGATTAAAATTTAGGTCATTTTCGTCCTACCTAGACTTTTCTTGTCCAATTCGGTTTTTAACCAATCTTGTGCATCCTATAGGTGTGTTTGTGTCATTGGATGAAACATTTATGTCATTTTTATCCTCCCTAGACTCATTCTTGTCCAATTATGGTTTTAACCAATTCTTGTGCATCCAATAAGTTCATTTGTGTCGTTGGATTAAACATTTAGGTCATTTTCATCCTACCTAGACTTATTCTTGTCCATTAAGGTTTTTAACCAATCTTGTGCATGCGATAAGTTCATTTGTGTCATTGGATTAACATTTAAGTCCTTTTTCGTCCTCCCTAGGTTTATTCTAGTCCAATTAGGGTTTTTAACCAATCTTTTTCATCCAATAGGTGTTTGTGTCATTGGATGAACATTTAGGTCATTTTTGTCCTCCCTAGACTTATTCTTGTCCAATTAGGGTTTTTAACTAATCTTGTGCATGCAATATGTTTTTGTGTTCACTGGATTAAACAATTAGGTCATTTTCGTCCTCCCTAGGCTATATCTTGTCCAATTAGGGTTTTTAACTAATCTGGTGCATGCAATAAGATTCATTTGTGTCATTGGATGAACATTAAGGTCATTTTCGTCCTCCCTAGGCTTATTCTTGTCAAATAGGGTTTTTTAAGCAATCTTGTGCATGCAATAAGTTCATTTGTGTCATTGGATTAAAATTTAGGTCATTTTCGTTCAACCATAGCCTTATGCTTGTCAATTAGGGTTTTTAACCAATCTTGTGCATCCAATAAGTTCATTTGTGTCATTGGATTAACATTTAGGTCATTTTCGTCCTCCCTAGGTTTATTCTTGTCCAATTAGGGTTTTAACCAATCTTGTGCATCCAATAGGTGTGTTTGTGTCATTGGGATTAACATTTAGGTCATTTTTGTCCTCCCTAGGTTTATTCTTGTCCAATTAGGAATTTTAACTAATCTTGTCAATAGGTGTGTTTGTGTCATTGGATGAACATTTAGGTCATTTTCGTCCTCCCTAGGCTTATTCTTGTCCAATTAGGTCCCAAAAAATGAAGTTTCTTTCTCTTTTCAAAAACACAGATGGAAAAAATTCTTCTTCATTGTCATGGGCTTGGCCATCTTGTAATAACCAACCTAAAACCCTTTCTTTCAGAGCCAACAAAAACGACGTCGTATCCAACAACGTTCTAGAAACCTCCAAATCCCAATCAACCGAATTTGCTTTCGAGGATTCAATCGAAACAGTTATTCGTGGTTTTCGTTCAGATAGACTTTTCTTCGAACCAAACGAAACAAGCTCAATTCTAAACACCAAACCAAATAATTCAACCGGTGAAAGTGAACTAGTTACCGCTAGTAACAGTAACTTTTACAGTAACACTAACGGTTACGGTAACGGCTTGTTATTAGCATACGAAAATACCTTGGCGGTTACGACGAAATCACGAAACCCATACGAAGATTTCATAAAAAATCGATGGCAGAAATGGTAGAAGCTCACGGCGTTAACGATTGGGAAACTTTGGGAGAGCTTTTGAGTTGGTATTTGAAAATTAATGAGAAAAGCAATTACGACATTATTATTGATGCTTTTATTGATTTAGTTGTTGGTGCTTCACCACCGTGTTCTGAATCTCACCATGCTTCACTGGATTCTTCTCCTTTATCGATTCATTCATGGACCACACCTTGTGTTTCGTCTTATAGTTCACCTTTGTGATTGAAGTTACATTAAGAATAGATCACTTTTAGGTAGCGATCTCAAAATAAATTGTTCCAAATATATGTGGACAAATTATACGACAAGTATGAGACGTATACGGTAATAGATATTTTGTAGCTGTGTATATATATATATATATCTGTGTGTGTGTGTGTGTGTGTGTGTGTGTGTGTGTGTGTGTGTGTGATTTTGTAATGAATTATTCTGTTTAATAATTTAATATCAACGATAAATTTCTCCAATGCAATTGTCAAATTAAAAGTTCTTATTGAGTAGATCAACTCCATAAATTTGTATAAAATTTTAAAATTATTTGATATTTCATTAAATAATTTCAAATATAATAACCTTTTAAAAAATGTAAGTAAATATATCCTTTTAAAAAGCGTTCTTATTGTGTCAAATATAACCTTTTAACAAGAGAGATTGTTTCTCAGAACTCTAGGATTTCTGTCGATTGATTCACCTCACCACTAAATTAAAACAAAGAAATAGAAATCATAAACATCCAATTGATCTAAGAATCACAGGGAAACAATCTATTTAATTAAATCCGAGGAATCGAACCCCAAGAATTGAGTATGAATTTCAAGACTTAACCACTCAGCCAACTCAAAGTCTTGTAATTTTACATAGACATAATATATCTTTTATTTAGTCTATCTCTTATTTTATACTTTCCTTTTTCCTAGTTTTTTTTTCTCTCTAGAGATTATAGCTACGACTAATTATATAATATTGATGATATTTATTCTCCAAATTTCAAATGATAAATATTATAAATTATAATTTGTGAAAAATAATGATAATTATAGGTTACAAATTTTTTATACTATTTATTTAGAATAATTGTTTTTGAATGGGTAAAATGCCAAATTTTTAAATTTAATAGTCTAAGTAAACAATAAATAAGAATGTTTGTTATCGAAGTTTGATATCCCAAACTATATATATATATATATTATATATATATATATATATATATATATATATAATATTCATATTTTATTTTTATTTTTTTTATTAGCATAGTATTTTTTTAGTGATTTTGAAAAGTGTGTACCTCGACTTAGGAGCCTGGATCTGCCAGTGTCTATGTGTGTGGTTCTTGGTAAAAAACAGGAGAGTGCTACTTGTACTATTTTTTTTTTTTAAATACCACAAACAAATTTACACACAATTGTTCTCTATTTCTATGATACTAGAAAATTAAATAATTATCATATATCATGAAAAAAAAAATAGGAGTGTTTTGTGTTTCTAAGAGTGTCTAATAACATTCTTTTATCTAAGTGGAAAATTTACCTATGATGGCTAAATACTCTTAAGTTAGTGCTTTTGCATGCCTCAGCCAAATTCATATGTTTTTGAATTTTCTAATTCTATCTTGTTCCTAATAATAATTATTTGATGTTAATATATTTTTTATTTATTATTTGTCATAATTTTATGTCTAATCTTATCTAATATTTTTTTTCAATATTACCAATATATCATATTTATTATATTACTGTCTCTATTTTCTCTCTTTCAGAGTACCAAACGGGTGTTTGGATGTCCAGTAAACATCTTTCAAATTTAAATACAACCAGAGGAAATTCATAATAGCGGCTAAGATGAGCATTTTCCCAGGACAAATTCTTCCTCTATAAAAGTACCATACATGTGTCCATACAATGCCACCACTCAAATTTATTTATATTTTATTAGGTATCCTTTAATTTGTCAATCATATTTTTATGATAATATTAAATGTTTTATTTCATTTAATAAAGCTTACTTATATTTATAAAATATAATATTTTCTACAAGTTAGAAGAAAAGATCTAAGTTACAAGTTTATGACCCTTATAATTGTAACAACAACACCTAAAAACATCATAATCGTCTTGACTACAATATCCTTGATAATACCTCTTGCTAGTGCATAAAGCCATGCAATTAGGTGTTTTGTTACATTCGGAAAAACATTTCATGCGTATAAATAACAAAACTGTCCGTACTTATTAAAAAGAGTAATATTAGTGTAATAAATAATCAATATGCATAAGAAAAATAATATACGAAAAATTCAAACTCTACTATTCAAATTATCTATATATCTATTGAAAATAGAAGAACTACCATTAAAGTTGTCATAATAAAATTTTGTTTACTAATCATTGTTCTTCCTCTTCTTCAATGATCCTTTGTAAATCAATAATAAATTTAACATGGGATAAAAACTAGACCATAATAATTTTATAAAGGATAAAAACTGGGAGATCATTAATCATTATGTAGTTATTCACTCCTATACTTAATATGAGAGATAAATGATATCTTAAAAAAAGTTATATAATAAACTTTAATGATAAATAGTTTTAAAATTTTATAAAAGCTATTAAATAGATTTTTAGAAAATAAATTACTTGATTACTTATTAAAAGTTGCTTTACAATGAGGTAATATGTTTTTATTTTAAATTGAGTCTAGCCGTTATTTTTATTGACTAAAGTGGATATTGACGTAAATACTAATTTAGATTTTTTTACTCTTATGTCAAAAAGCAAAATATTAGTATAACAATAATACACTACAAGTGCAAAAAAATCAAATAAAATAGGAATTTCCTTAAAGAGAAAAAGTGATATAATGACTCACATTTAGATAAGAGTGACTATTTTTTTTTTCTGTTTTTGACTGAAATATTGTCTTTTAACAAACGCAACATTGATATGTTGAAAATTAGCAGACATAAAATTGATGCACTCCCTCATAATGGCTCCAAATTCAGTTTCGTCCCGATGAGATTCATTCATGCCATTGTCCATCATCTTACATTATGTAGTTGAAGCTGGGTGCATCCACGATAATGCTTGCCACAACCCCAGAGCCTAGGAGTGACTATATATTGCTATTCTGTAAAATATGATAAAATTTCGATATGTTAATTTAACTATCAATTAGGTAGAAAAGAGACAATTTCAGACTCCATTAACATCTACCGGATGTATAAATTCAATATTAATTTTTTGAAAAACACACCACCAGATCCTAGAATATGGTACAACCAAGTACACAACTTCAAAAATATTAACAACCAAAATGATAGTGAGGAGAGTTTTAAAGTTACATTACCTTTATAATGAAGAAAAATAGAGTTGATGATGCTAGTGTATAGAATAATGGGTTTTTTGAACTCCACATATGTGAAAATAAGTGAAGAATTTGAAATTGAGTGTTGAAGAAGAAGTGTTTGGTGAGAAGTTTTACACTGCTTTTGCATTGATGCCTACTAGATGTTGGTATCTGGTAATTTAAATTACAGGATTAACGCATCGGGAGTTTACTAACGAAGAAGTTGGGATCAATGAGGATAAATATAATAAGTTTGATGAGCCTCTAAGCTACATCTGTCAAAATGGGTTAGCCCAAATGAGCCACGTATGAGTTCCGAGTAACCCATTTTAACAACTCTACTATGAGTAAAGGTGATGGGCGAACAATTTTCTTATAATTAATAATATATAATGTATTAAAATTTCAAAAAAAAAGTATATAATATATTTATTTAGTGAACGGTTAGAATTTGTTGGTCAAGTGTTTGGACTTACAAAAATTGTTTTTTTCCTCTATTTTGTCATTTTATTAATATATCTATACTATAAATATTTGAGATTTATTTCATAAAAAATAAGTCGTAATGAAATACTTTTTAATTGGTCTTTGCACACATGTTTTCTTACAATATGTCATTCGATGCTTTTGTAAAAAATATTAAAACAATATCTCAATAAATTATTAATTATTTAATTTTGATATAAAAAAATAATAACAAAGATATACTATATAAAGGAAATAATGAGAAATACAATCAATTAGCCGATCAACCAATAATAAAAATAATAAATTAATAAAGAAGATTATAATGAAGGAGGAGATTTTTTATAAAATCCGTTGAAAGAAAAATCGATTGAAATCAAATTGCAACTTATTGGAGTCAATTAACAATTCATATATTATAACATAAAATATATTGAAGGAGAAATTTTTTATAAAATTGTTTGTAATCAATTCACACTGGTAAAAAGAAAATGTTACTAAAGAATTCAATCAAATAATAGTACATTGAATCAATTAAACAGTCATGTTACTACATATTGGAGAGAAAAACGATAACCCAATAATTTAATAACTCAATTATTCAATTTCAATAAATTTGTTATACATAAATAGAGTTGTAGCGTGTCATATCAAACCTAAATCTTAGTTTTACAGCTTTGTTTGTATTAGCAACTCCATATTTTTTTGATCACATAATACCAACAAATTTGATGATATTTTTATGGGAGTATTTTGAACGAAAATTGGAATATTTTGGTTAGAATTATTCATCTGTGATTTATATATAAGAGAGATTAACAACAATACATTTCTCTTTTAAGTGGAGATAACTTTGATGGATAAAAATGTTAGATTATAGTTGTTTTATTTGGTTATGTTCTATATCAATTCCAAGATAAATATATATATATATATATATATATATATATATATATATATATATATATTGTTTTTTTTAATTGTTATAGAAGATTGCTGATAATTTTTTCACTTAACATTTTTCTAGGGTTAGAGTATTTATAAATATATAAATTTTAAAAAAAAAAGTAAAAGAGGATAACATGTGCACTATATTTTAGACATTGTTTCTTTAAAGTGTGTTTTATTAATTATTTATTTAATTTATAGTATTTTTGTTTTGCTTATTTATCTTCTTCATATACATGATTTTTCATTTCAAAGATGAGTGGAGAAATTGAAAAATTTGTTCTATTATTTAATTATTTCTATCGTTTTGAAAGACTGTTTTTACTCATGTGTTTTTATTACTACCGATAGTAGTTTTATTTCTTAAATACTGTGTGGTGGTGTTTTTCTCTCTATAAGTAGTAACTATGTGCAATGAATGCTATGACTTAAACTTACAATTGTCCTTGCAAAGACACGTGTGAGCTATGAAACTGATTTTTATTAGAAATTTCATTCCATATATGTTTAGTTTATTTTTACATTACTTTTAATTGCTAGCACACAATGTAAAACATTTTATAATTGTTCATTGTTTTTATTTTTAAAAAACATGAGACTTATTTTTTATTATTTCTTTTGTATTTTTCTTTACGTTCATTGTATATCTTTACCACCTATTAAAGAACAAGTAAACAAATTGCAATCTAAAGAAGAAAGATAATAAAAAATAAAAGGCATGTTTTGTTGAATAACAATATATTTAGAGATATATTATCTTTTGTAGAGATTAAATCTTTTAATTAGATCTAGAGTTTTGATTTATGTTTTTTAAAATAATGAATTTTTTATTTAAATTATGTTTCGTATTTTTAAAATAATTTTAATAAAATTAAAATATACATATTTAAAAAAAAAATAGAAAATCTAAATAGTTATGTCACACCGTAGAACATTAAAAAAAAAAGCAGGAATTAAAACTAGATCTAAGAATTTAAAATTTTGAAACTAGGGTAAATTGTCGAAATTAGATTTTTTAAATTATGTTAAGTCTAATTGGTTAAGATTAAATTGTTAAATTGTCGATAATTAAATTTATAAGTTATAACAAATTTAATTATTTAGGGTTAAATTGGTTGATAATTTAAATTCAACTAAATGTAAATTCAACTAGATTGATAATTTAAATTTTGCCGATTTGACGGTTTAATTTTAATTAATTAAATCCATTGTAATTTATAAATTTTAATTTTGACTTTTCAACGATTTTATCTTAATTAATAAAACTAAATATAACTAATAATTTCTAATTTATATTATTCAATATTTCATTCTATCCTAATTATATTAAATATGATAAAATTCTAATTTTAAATTCTAATATATTATCCAACATTTATTATTTACAAATTATGAACAAATAAACTTCTTTTAACATTTTCAAATGCTGTCAAAAGGGATAAGATTTGTGATCTTAATAAGTTCATTGTACCACTAAGTTAAAGTGGTTCTCGTGAAAATTGAGAGCAAATTTAATATTTACTAGATTATTTGAAGTT
Source organism: Cicer echinospermum (assembly GCA_002896215.2). NCBI lineage: Eukaryota > Viridiplantae > Streptophyta > Magnoliopsida > Fabales > Fabaceae > Cicer > Cicer echinospermum. The sequence goes on from PGTU02004382.1 coordinate 13,938, forward strand.
AAAGTGGTTCTCGCCGCCTCACGCTTCACTCTCGCCGTTCACCAACACTCTCGCCTCTTCACTCTCACTCTCTCTCACTCTCACGTACGAGATTGGGGAATGAATCGGTTTTTGTGTTTTGATACATACCTTCCACGTGCTCATTTCGAAGATCTACTTTCACAAATTGCTTTTGTAGTGGTTTCCATTTTTATTAATTGGCTGATATGTAAATGTAAATGCAAATGCAAAGGTGAGGCTTTGTCCTTAATTGGGGATTGAATCGGTTTTAGTGTTTTGATACATTTCTTCCACGTGCTCATTTCAAAGATCTACTTTCACAAATTGCTTTTGTAGTGGTTTCCATTTTTATTAATTGGCTGATATGTAAATGCAATTGGCTGATATGTAAATGCAATTGCAAAGGTGAGGCTTTGTCCTTAATTGCTAATTTTATCAGAATCTTCAATTGCTCTAACAAATGTATCACACTCTCTTTGTAGTTATTTTGTTACGGCAATAGTTGATGGCTTAATGCAATGCTGATTTGCAAAGGTGAGGCTTTGTCCTTCATTGCTAATTTGATCAGAATCTTCAATTGCTTCAACAAATGTATCACACTCTCTTTGTAGTTAATTTATTACAAAGAATGGCAATAGTTGATGCAATGCTGATTTGCAAAAGGTGGGGCTTTGTCCTTCCTTGCTAATTTGATCAGAATCTTCAATTTCTTCAACAAATGTATCACACTCTCTTTGTAGTTAATTTATTACAAAGAATGGCAATAGTTGATGCAATGCTGATTTGCGAAAGGTGGGGCTTTGTCCTTCCTTGCTAATTTGATCAGAATCTTCAATTTCTTCAACAAATGTATCACACTCTCATTGTAGTTAATTTATTACAAAGAATGGCAATAATTGATGCAATGCTGACCTGCAAAGGTGACACACCATTGAAGGTGGTTGTCTTTAATACAAAGAGGAAGAACAGCAACAAGTTAGTGATATGCTGATTTGCAAAGCTAAAGGTGATCCACTTATTCTTTATATTTTCGTTTATTTTCTTTGCTTCATTCATGTGGCTAGGTAGTGTATAAATAGAACATAGATCAGTATCAATAATCATTCTCATAACACCCTCGTTGCACTATCATTCTCTCTTTCTCTATTCTATTTATATTTCAATTTTCACTTCACCTATTCCACCACCATCCCCATTAGACCAGAAATAACCATAAACAAAAATGCAGTTCATCTACATTAAACTGCTGTTGTTGGCCAGCATTGCGGCACCTACTGTGTGCACCACTACCCTTCCTCTAAAACGGGTCATTCCACTAAAGCACCGCATTAAGATTGACACATTGATAGCTCGCGACAGAGTTCGCCACTCAAGAATCTTGGGCTGTGTTGGCGTCAACTTCCCAGTCCAAGGGATTGCTGATCCAAACTCCTTTGGGTAAGGCTAATCTTCTTTCTCGTATACTCCTTCATTTATTTCTTATTTCCTTGTTCTTTTCATTTTCTGGTATGCTCTGTCATGCATTTCTTATATTGTACAGAATTGAATTTCATTTTATTTTTATCAGATACGACACAGTGAGATTTAATTAATACTATTGTTGGTTTGTTTCTTCAGTCTCTATACCACAAAACTAAAGCTTGGATCTCCACCAAGGGAGTTTACGGTTCTGATTGACACCGGAAGTGACGCTCTAATGGTTAACTGTAATCCTTGTACTGGTTGCCCTCATTCCAGTGGACTTGGGGTCTGGTTTTTCAATTTCCACCGTTGCTTTTTTACTATACACATACTTGTAGTGTAGTGTTTATTTTTTTGCCTTGGGAAGCAAGGTTTAGATTTGGAGCTTAACATTTGTTGCTTGTTGCGTTGTATTGTGAACAGATTGAACTCAATTTTTTTGACACAACTAGTTCATCCACGGCCGCACTAGTACATTGCTCAGACCCGATATGCTCTCCCACGGTTCAAGGGGTGGCTAGTAGTTGCTCTCATAAGGATAAGCATAATCAGTGTAGATACGTCTTTAAGTTTCAAGATAACAGTGCTGCCTCCGGTTTTTATTTATCTGATAACATGTATTTTGACACGATAATCGGGCATTCTTCTCCGACTAGTGTTAGCTCTTCAGCCGCTGTTCTTTTTGGGTAAGAAACTCCTATTCTTATTCATTGTGGACAATTATAAATATGTGTTTGTATGCTTTGTGGGATTCATAACATGTAGAAATTAAACTTGGATAGGTGGGTCAAGGGAGCCAATCCGTGTAGAGGGAACTGTTGGACATGATTTACAGGACTGAAAATTAGAGAGAATGTTAGGAGAGGAGAGTAGGATTAAATTGGTTCCTGACAGGTGTGATCCTGCAGTGCAGAAGGTTTGATTTTTGTCTTACTTATAGTTCTAGCCAACAGCCAGAATGTGGTAGATTTGGAGCGCATGGCTAAATGCTTGATTGAGTAATAGCCTGTGCTGATTTAGTTATATTATTAGCCATTACTATGATAAGTAAACATGCTACTCGAGTCAGTAATAAGAAATAAACCCAAAATAATATTCAAGGTAGGCTGCATAAACAATATAATGATTTACAAGTTCAATGTGATAGTGTTATGTTTTATGGTAGGGAAGACTTATCATTATTCAATTCCTTGCTAATGACAAATTGAGGAGAAAAACAGAACACCTACTAGCTAATCTGTGATTTAATATTTTATTTTTCAATTTCCAATGCCATATTAATATTATAAAGACAGAATCTGGTATTGTTTTGAACTTTTAGCAGTTGTGCTAAGAATATAGAAAAACTTAATACTGCTATGGAAAAATGTACAACTTTGAACATAATTATTTTCTTATGAAGATTGAAAGCATTACATAGCACAAAAAATACTCTATTTAATCCTTAATATAAAAAGAAATAAAAAAATTGAAAAAAACCAGAAATACCAAAGAGTTTATTTAATGTTATAGAATTGAAATGTTATTCCAAATATATCTCTAACATTATATGTTCTATATATCAACTATGTGAGTTTCTACTAAACAAATATTTTGCATTAGGATTAAATTGGTAATGCAGGTTTTGTCAATAAGTTCATTTTTTTTAATAAAATGGAGAATTAGTAAATGGTGGGATTTACTTATCATCTTTCAGTTTTTTCTTTCATTCCCATGTTTTTGTTAATACTAATACTTAATATGGATTTTGGTAAACTTTATTGGATGGTTGTTTTGGAAATAGGTGTAGCACCGATGTATCTGGAGGTTTGACCAAGACGGCAAGAGCGTTTGATGGAATCTTTGGGTTTGGCCCTAATGATGTATCAGTTGTATCACAATTGTCATCACAAGGAAAAACACCCAAAGTTTTCTCTCACTGTTTGAAAGGAGATGGCAATGGAGGAGGAATTCTAGTTATTGGTGAAATTTTGGAGCCCAATACTGTTTATAGTCCAATGGTTCCATCGCAGTATGTTGCTTTTCCCTTTTTCTTTCTCCAATTTGAAGTTCATTTCTTTCCCCTTCAGTTTAGTTATTATTTTTCATCCACAAAGTTTCTTCACATGGTACACCCTTGTTATGTTTGAATCAACCTAGCAGTGGATAAGCATTTTAAAATATTTTTATTTAATTGAATGTAGAAGGTGATATTGCTAAAAATTAGTTTAAAATGCTTCTAGTGTTGTTTTTTTCTTGTATTTTCTTACTCTTAAGGTGATATTTTGCAGTATAATTGACTAGTATTTTCCTTTTTAATTAAATCTCAGGTTTCATTATGTCTTGAATCTCCAAAGCATTTCTGTCAATGGAAATCTCCTTTCAATTAATCCAGCCGTATTTGTAACACCACACGACAAAGGAATTGTAGTTGACAGCGGTACAACATTGGCATATCTTGCTCAAGAAGCTTATGATCCTCTTGTTAATGCCGTAAGATTTCTTGTACTCCGCTCAAAACATTGCAATATTCAACTTTGTTGGACATATTTTTCTCTTTTGCCTATTCTATGACGAGGAATCAGCACAGCGAGAAAATAATGTGGATATGCTCTTACTCTTTGGTTTGCTTGTCTCATGTTTTGTCTATTTCCTAAAATCACTTGAAATTTTTCCATTGAGTTAATATGGGTTCTCACATTCCTGTCTAATTGGCTGATATTAAATATTATTATGTTGAATATAGATAGATTGTGAACCATTCATTGATCTAATTGATAATTCTTTTTAGTTTAAACTGTTGATATGATTTAATGGAGACTTGTATGTCTTCAATATTTTAGGAATTAAATACCGTATTGATGTTTAATCTTTTTTTATATAATTTTTATTAATTCTAAAAAGGGGGTTTGCTTCTTTCTCTCATTTTATGAATGATTTTGATCTTAACATGTATTGATGTTTAGTTTGCAAATGAACGTGTAGATAACTACTGTTGTATCACAACTTGGCAGTCCCGCTATTTCACAAGGAAGTCCTTGCTATCTGGTTTCAACCAGGTAATCACAAATATAGTATTTGTTATGAAGATCTTTATATACTTCATATGAAAAAAGTGTTTGTTCTATTAGGCTTTCTAAATATCTCATTAAACATTGTGTTTTTTACAGTATAGATATTTTTCCTTCGATCACCTTTAACTTTGCTGGTGGAGCGCCCATGGTTCTAAAACCAGCACAGTACCTTGTGCACAATGATTTCTTGGTATGCGTTGAAGTATTTATGTTATGCTCTGGTTATATTCTTGCATATAAGTAAACTATTCTCTGGAATTGTTTGTCACTGATGTGAAAATATGCTTTACCAGTTTGCTTCAACGTGGTGCATTGGTTTTCAAAAAACACAGGGTGAGCCTTCAATATTAGGAGGTAAGATGGTGAACAAATTTAAACAAACTATGAATGCTGCAAATAATTGGGAAAAAATATATAGAATTCTCTCATTTCATTATTAAATGGAAACTTTTATAAATGGTAAAATATTCTAAAGATATCTTATGTTTCTGTTGATAATGGAAAACATATGATGATAATGATTAGATTCTAATTATCATCATTCAATTTGATTTCAATATATATTTAAATTTATGTCTGCTCTCCATTTGTTACAACAATCTAATTTCCAAAAAGATGCCAATATACTATATATGTTCAAGTATATTAATAATAAATTATGCTGAAGTAAGTTGATCATAAATTGTCTTTTACATGATGGAAATATGGTAATAATAAATTAACAAGTATGATTTTATCTTACACAGATCTTGTCTTAAAAGATAGGATAATTGTTTATGACTTGGATAATCAACGCATAGGATGGACCGACTATGATTGTAAGTTCACCATTTGTATTGTTATTTTTTGCAAGAAATATACATTTCTTCAATATGTCTTACAATTGAAAACTCTTTTTAGGTTCTATGCCTGTCAACGTCTCTATGACCCTGGGGAAGGATAAAAAAATAAATCCAAGAGCAAAACGATCGGGTGCCAGCAGCTTAGAGATAAGGATTCTCTGCACATTATTACATGTAACCTTTGTAGCTTTTCTTATGTAGATATTATATTCTTCATGAAGGAAAGATATGATATAACTTGTACTAGAAATAAATAATTTAGGAATGTTTGTACACTTTCATTTGAAAAGTTTGGGAGGCTAATGAAACAAATGACTAGGATGAGGGGATATGTAAAGAGAGTTGAAATCAACATTGTCAGCAATCTCTCATTGAATGAATCCAACCGCATAAAATATTGTAATGTGCCAGATTAATTTTATTTGTTATGCTATATGACCCACTCTTGTGATTACTATATCAATGGTCGGAGTTGTCAAATATATTGTTATTTTTTACTAGTGAAACGTTAATGAATGTTCAATGACCACTTATTAAATATTTAAAGATAAAATATTATATTGAAAAGAATATTAAAAATTGTCCATTTAATTTTGAAATTTCAAAATTTATTTATTTTAATGTAAAACTTATATTTTTGTATCTTTAACAAATATTTTGATAATTTTATTCTAAAATCGGAGAAAAGAAAACACACATTGTTTACTTCAATTAGAAAATTAGCAAAAATATATAGAATCATAACAGCCATTTATAAAAATCGAAAAAAAATCGAACTAAAATAGATAGATTTAGACGTGAATGGATCAAAACAATCCATTAAAAGAATTGGAAAAAATATTCAGTTCAATCCATCCATTTAAAATAAAAACCATCTAATCAATCAATTTTAGTATTTTCAGTAAATGAATATCCATCCAATTCATTTTATTACTTTTTTTTTTTTAACATTTTAACAAACTAATTGTAGTTTATTTGTTTTTATAAGAAATGATGATATTTGTTATTATTTCTAAAAATATTATTATGTATTATTATAAAGAATTATATTTTCTTGATGTCAATTTGTTTCTTTTTATTTTGAAATACTGTTTTGATATTAATTTAAAAAAATCAGTTTCTTATTAATTTAAAAATGAAAAAAATTAGTAATTTCTAAAACTGATCTAATTTATAATATTAAAAAACTGTATTTTTAAAGCAAAATTATGCTTTTTTATATTAATTTAAAAAAAAAATTTAGATATTTTGAAAATAATTTTCAGTATTATTTTTTTAAAAAGTCCGTTTTTTAAGAAGAAAAAAGTAGTTTTTTATTTATAAAGAAACAGTGTTTTTCAAAAGAAAAAAAAATGTTCTTTTTAGTATATTTTAAAAATAAATATAATAATATAAATACTATAATTTTATTTATTTTTAATTAAATAATAGAAGAGTGGTTAATGGCAGCCACCACGATAGAGCACCAACGAATTACGATGGTTGATGGTGGAACTCCGGTGAAATTTTTGGTGATCGGTGAAGGAGCTTCGTAGTCAGCCACCACCAACAATGTTAATAATTAAATATTTAAATGAATAATAAATAAATATAATATCTACTTTTTAATCTTGATTTTACAATTAGATTATTTATCTTTTAAAATATAAAAATTTCAGTTTATTATAAAAAATATATATAAAAAAAGTTTCAGTTTATTCAAATAATAAATATATTTATGTTTTAAATAATGAAAAAAAAGTTGATTTTAAATTAAATAAATAAATAAATTTTTTAAATATATATTTTTTAATGTTAAATAATTTAATGTTATTTATATATAACTAGTGGTGGCTAAATCAAAATAAAGAACAAGACAGGGATTTGATCTATTTATATTGGCATAAAATTAAAAAAAAAAAAACATCTAATTTACTCTTCTATTAATGCAACATGAAATTTTATCGATTTGAATAGAATGGTGGAAGCACTTTGGTTTCACCTATATAGATGTTTTCTCATGACTACTTTGGTTTCTTTTTTTTTTTTCTACAGATGTTTTATCATTCTATCATTCTAGCTAGCTTCACAGTTTTAGAGAAGAAAAGCCTTGTCTAACTAGATGATGGAATCCATGTTATAGCATCTTGCTGACGCAGATGATATATAAATACAAAAGGATGAACGTACTAATTAATGCATGTGATCACAATCCATTTGAGTAGTCATGTAAGAATGTCAACTGAACCCTTAGTTCATGCTAGTGTGAAGTTGATTTTCCAAAAAAGTTGCTGAGTACTTCACTTTTTAATTAGAATTAGAAAATCAAAACATGTGTAGTATAGATTTGCTTCATTATAAACAAGAACTCTTTAAGCATGAATTAGTTGCTATTAGATGAGTCTCAAAGTGATGAGGTTAAAGAGATATCCTTCATAAATGAATAATTTTTTGCACCATTTCTTGACTGATAACTATTCCTTAATGCTCAAGGATTTTTCTCTGCACAATATCTGTAATCTAAGTATTGCCACATAGTTGCTTTTACAAAAAATCCATTAACTGTTTGCTTCTGCAGAAGTTTTCAAGTTTAAGTAAAATAAATTAGTTCAGAAAAAGTTTTGAATTCTGCCAAATAAAATACGTCTTTAATTATTTTATCGTACAATAGAATTTCTTACTGTATTTAAATATAAATAAATAAAATCTCTTAAAACGTGTTATTAACTAGTGTAACACCCTATAATCTAAGAATTGCCACCTTACGGTATTTCACCTAGTTGTATGCATCTTTTTCCAAATTTCAATAAACATTGTAATAAATGTAATTCAAAATTTGAGTAAAAAAAATACAATTATAAGCTTTTAAATAAATTTTCAGTTACAAATAATTAGAGATAATAAAAATGTAAAAAATCTTATTAAAAAAATATGATAATGGCCTTAATCAAGTTACTTTGTTTGGTAAAAGATCTTTCTAAAATAAAAGTTGTTTTGTAGTAGTAATATAAGTTACAAAGAGTTTACTAAAACAAAAGTTACAAAAAGATGAAGAATGTAATAAATAATTTGATTGAGTCGTGAGTATGGTAGTTATATAATATTTTACAAAAATAATAAAAAAGTGATAAAATTAAAATAATAAAATTATAAATAAAAAAAAATAAAAAAACAAAATATATGTTATAAATTTAAACGTTAGTTAAAATAACATCTCAAAAAAAATTATAACTCTATGTAAAAAATTATTAACCAAGCATATTTAATTTAATCAAATAAACTTTAAATTTAATTCAATAAACTATAAATTAGCGCAGTGGTGTTACTAAACATACTTATTCTTTCTTGCAAGACCAATGGTACGTGGGTACTATATGACGCTAAATCAATAATTAAGGTATTCTTATTTCCAAACAACACATGTTCAAACAAAATAGCCTTCTAACTATAACTATTCAAAATAAAAAGACCATTGGATTCTACACTATAATATTTCATTCCAACTAGGAATTAATCTACCTATTCGTGATTAGGGATATGAATAGACTATACCGTCTGTCAGGGGTCTATGAGATGGTCTAGTTATGACATGACCTGTGTAATAAAAATATTAGACTTATGTTATTTTTAAAGTATATTTATTTAAATAGGTCAGGTTCAGACTTATAAAAAACCTAATTTGATAGACCGATTGATATATATTTTATTATTTATTAATGTTATTATTTTTATTTTTTATTAATAATATTATTTCTTATTTTAAAGTTTATCAATTAGACAATCACTCAATAATCATTCTATATTCGGTAACCGTTTCATATTATTCCCATTCTTTTTTTCTCCAGTTCTTTTCAAGTTGAATCGTTTATATTATTATATAGTTATTATATTAGGTAAGATTACAATATTTACTACTTCAAAATTTTATTTATTTTATCTATGTATTCCTTTAGTAAAGTTAACCTTTGTAAAATCTCTTAAAAATCTTTTAGAAACTCCATTGAAGTTATTCTAATTTTAGATTTTATAAATAAAAATAAATCTTAAATCAAAACAGTATATGCGAATTTGTAAAAAAAAATGCATAAAACAGGCGAGTTCCTTTAGAAGTGTTTCAAAGTTAATAATAATATTAGTTATATTATTACTGAATATGCATGAGTTTGTTTGAGAGGTAATAATAAATGCTTTTGTTTTAGAAAAAAAATATATTCTTTGAAATCAAAAATCATTTTCTATGGTTTAAATGGTGTTTATTTTATTGGATAAGACTTATAAATGTTTTAACGTGAATACGACTTTTAAATAGACTTTCAGACCCGACGAGACATTTAAACAGGTCAGACCAGACAAAAAGAAAGCGTACGATAGACTCTAGACTAAACTTAAGCCTACAGAATTAATAGTATGTCAGGCTCAAATCTTTTAAAGTCTAACTTGACATGATATATTCTCATCCATACCTATGATATCGTACTTTACTTGTATATAACATTTTACAGTTTGTATTTATACTTGTCATTATAAAATTAAACTTTTAATAAAAAATAATTTTAATAATTAAAAAAATGATAAAATAAATTATAAAGATATGTTTGATTTAGTTTTCAAAAAGTTTTTTAGTTTAAAAAAAATTACATAATAAAAAATTTGACTGACTGCAATGTTTTGCAAATTGTTTTCTAAAATTGTTTTCAATTTTCTCGTTTTTTAAACTAAATAAGCAAATGAGCTAAACCGTGTTTCCTGTTTCAATGTTGCTTTCTTTTTATTGTACTTAGAGTTTGAAATTGAAAAAACACGAAAAACTAGTTTTAATTAAAGGCTCGAAATATAAATATATGCAATTCTTTTATTACTTATTCTTTTTTGCAAGACACTAAAATTTGCCTAATGTGTTGCACATATTTTTTTTACCAATGTTTCATTTTCCTTTTTTTTTTAATTATTTTTTTTATTTGATAACTTCTTTTTTCTTTGTCTAAACATTGGTCAACCCATTTTTATTATAAAAAAATTAATTCTCATATGATATAAGTTTAAATTTTTTTATAGTTCCAGTCAATCATAATCATTAGATTACTAATCAGGGTTGATTATATGAAGATTTGCTTGACAAATTTGTTTCAAAATATGTCAAAAAAGTGTTTTTTTTTTTAAATAATTAGAAGGTTAATATTAACTTGAAGTTTTCTTTATATATTATTTACAATTTTATTTTGATGAATTTAAATAAAATAGTTTGAGTTTTTGATGTTTCACTCAGTAAAAATAAAATATTTTAAAATAATTTATAATTATCAAATTTTTTATTTATTTATTAAGGGTTCATTTTTTAAATTCGAACAAGGCCTCCAAAAATATTAAGACGGATTTGTTAATAATATTTAATTTTTATGATAACTATTTATAAAATCATACACATGATTGATCATGATTAATCGATAGTATAAAAAATGGACATTATTGGTAATTAAAAATTAAATTCTAAAAAGAAGATTGGTCACTACTAGAAAAACTTATTTTAGCTGCCATATTTAGCGTCGGACCCCGACTCCGACGCTAATTAGCGTCGGTCAATCCCACACTAGTATGCTAAATATTTTTTTGTGTTTTTACTAATCATTAGCATCCGCTAAGCCGACGCTAAGTAAAATATGACAGACACTTGTTTATCTTTTTAATTTAGTCACCATATTAGTGTCGGATTGGCCGACGCTATCGATTGCGGGTTTGTGCTTTGAGAATCTTATGATGGTTGCTGGTGGTGCGAAATGAGGGTACATGAAGGCTGGTGTTATCACTGAATGGAAGGATATTCATGTGGAGCTTTTGATGCAAATTATTTCCCTTGTGGATGATCAGACGATGATTAAAGCTTCTGATGTTTGTTGTTGTTGGAGAGATTCTATTTTCTTTGGCCTTGCTCGTTTATCACTCTCATGGTATAACTATGTTGCTTTCTCTCTCATGGTATATTTTTCTTCAATTGGGGATTCTATTGATGTGAATAGGAAAGTTTTCTTAGTTCCTTTTGTTTTTTTGTTGTTTAAATTCAATTCCTCATTCTTGTGTCATGTTTTTGACATTATTCATCAAATATTGTGTGTGTGTTTGGTTCTGTGTCGATAAAATTGATTTGATTTTAAATGAATTGATTATCTCTTAAATTAACTTGGAGGTAAGGTAAAGTGGTATTTGTTTGGATACAATGGCTTTAGTAATAAATTTGAGGCTAAAAATCAATAGCAATCTATTTGGGGTTGAAATATATGTTTCATGTACCCTACTTCTTTTCAGTTAGTTGAGTTTCTTCCTTTCTAGACCAAGCAATCTCCTAGTTTGATAACTATGCTTATGTCACTAACATATTTAAGTATTCAAATTGAGCTGGTACTTTCTGTTGAGAATTGGAAAATGTATGTATTGTAATGAGGGGTTAAACAAGGGCCTTTAACTTGCTAAGTCAAGTTAATAATGTCGTATTGGTTTTTTGCTGCGGAAGAACAATGTTCTTTTGCGATTAATAAGAAGTCCAAGACTTGTAGCTTTGTTTACTCTCTCTCACGCGCGCGCAGACACACAAATTGAAATATGTGAATGCTTCTATCAATTAATCCTTAGAATTTCTGAAGTTGGTTTCACCTGTACATTTCTGGAATAAATCTGCAAGTCTTCCTAATTGAAAAGCTTTAAAATGTTTCTTAGTTTTGATGAATACTTTTTTTGGTTCAATATTATCAGGTGGTTGTATTTATGCCCCTTTTCAGCAAAAGAAACTGATGTATGCCTTTTGCAATATTGTAGATTTCATTGATTGTAGTAATAACATGATTATGTAATCCCTCTCCTTTCTTCAGGTGTAGCAAGAACATGAACAACTTGGTCATATCTCTTGTTCCTAAGTTTGCAAAATTGAAAACTCTGATCCTTCGTCAAGATAAGCCTCAACTAAACGATAATGTTGTAGGGACATCAGTGGAAAACTCAAAGTTCTTAATCTCTGTGGATGTGTTAGAGCATCATCTGATACTGCACTAAAGGTATTAATATAATATATACTAGTTATTGGCTTTATTAACAATCATATAAAAATTAAGGCAGATTTAAATTATAGCCCTCATGACTGAATGAACAAGAGGCTATTGGACACTACTGCAATCAGATGCAGTCTCTGAACCTTGGATGGTGTGATAAAATTGGTGATGTTGGAGTGATAAGTTTGGCTTATGGCTATCCTGATATTGGAACAATTGACTTGTGTGGTTGTGTGCATATAACAGGTAATATTACGTCAATATTTCGTTACTTCAAATTTGGAAAAACATGTTAGTTTTGTGAGGTTAGCAAAAAAGTGCATTTACACACATGCAATGGAAGTGGTTAGAATGATATCTTGAAGAGAGAAAACCTCATTAGAGAATAGATTTAAATATAAATAAGATGTATATAAGAGAGAAGTTAGAATTTCAAATAAAGTTGACTATAGCGTCGACCTGATCGACGCTACATTATTGATAAAGTTGGCTTTTATATAGTTTTTTTTTTTACTTTTATTAGTTGACTGTAGCATCAGTCTATCCGACACAATAAATTTTTTAAAATTAGCGTCGAATGTCCTATTTTTGTTGTTGGCGTCGGATTAGAGTAGGTCTGATCAACGCTATAGTAGCGTTAGATGGTATTTAGCCGACGCTACTTATTAGCCTAGGGCCGACGCCGACGGTAACCGGACGCTAAATCAACGTTAGCGTCGGCTTTTGACCGACGCTAAAATTAGTTTTTCTAGTAGTGGGTTGTAATGTCTGTCTAAATTAAGAATAGATCACTTTTAGGTAGCGATCTCAAAATAAATTGTTCCTAATATATGTAGACAAATTATATGACAAGTATGAGACGTATACGGTAATAGATATTTTGTAGCCGTATGTATATATATATATATATATATGTATGATGAGTAGAATTCCATTAACTTCCAAAGTAACTTTGTGAATTATTCTGTTTAATAATTTAATATCAACGATAAATTTCCCCAATGCAATTGTCAAATTAAAAGTTCTTATTGAATAGATCAACTCCATAAATTTGTATAAACACTACGCGAAAAATAGCATTTTACAGCGTTTTTTTTAATCCATTTACAGCGCTTTTTTTTTAAAAAAAAGCGCTGTAGAATCGAGCACTATAAAAGATACAACAACGCTTTTAAAAAAACGCTATAAAACATGTAGATGTAATGCGCGCTTGTTTTGCACATTTTACAGCGCTTATTTGAAAAAGCGCTGTAAAATGCATACCCATAATAAATATATTGGGTGCACATTTTACAGCGCCTTTTCGAATAAGCGCTGTAAAATGCACACCAAATATATGAATTATGGGCATTTTACAGCGCTTTTTAGAAAAAGCGCTGTAAAATGTACACCCAACATATGAATTATAGGTGCATATTTTACAGCGCTTCTTCAAAAAAACGCTATAAAATGTGTTTTTTTTTTTTTTTTTTTTTGACGTTGTAAATTAAATTTTTGAAAAAGCGCTTTTTAGATTTTTATGGCATTTTTTTTATCCAAAATTATTTTGATCCAGAATCAGTTCACAATCAGTTCACACAACAACAAAACATATTCAAATACCATAAGCATTCACACAATCAGTAGACAAAAAACAAAACTCTGTAGCTTAATTAACATATATGTAACTCTGTAACTCTGTAATTTACAACATAATTAACTACATTCAGATACATATATATAACCTAATTTACAACCTAATTAACTACATATACATTGAACCTAATTTACAACCTAATTAACTACATATTCATATGCATGTTCATATATTGTGTCCTATGATCATATACATATAATAACTAACATAATATACAGAATATGCACAAGCTACCATATAATATTTAGATCCCTTGTCCAGCAACATGCTATTTCCCAGAAAATCAAATAATTTGCATTTCAAGCACATACTGACACCATTCTTCCTTTAATTCCATTAGATCTTCATCAGAATATGCTGGACTGGAATTGTCAAAGTACTGCAATATAAAAATTGAAAATATTATATTAAGTTAGTATCAAATATATAGATAATTTAATTATATATGAAAATCATATAATTAAAATACCGTACTGTTTCTGGGATAATAGTTTTATTGTTGTTAACAATCTCCTTCATGAATCTCAATACGTAGTACCCACAGTCGATGTTGTTTGTTTGACGAGGGCACTGTAAAATAAAAACATATAAGTCAATAAAATATTTGTGCATTAATCGTAAAGGCATATATTTGTAAATGAAAATTTAAAGGCATATATTTCAAACCTTTATTGGGATCCATGTGATGTTATTAGACTTTTGTTTCGACAATGTAGCACCTCTTTGAGCTCAAAAAACTTGTAAGGCACTATCGAATGAATAGATGTGATTATTATAGCATGAACAAACACATTATATATATATATATATATATATATATATATATATATATATATATATGTATGTATGTATGTATGTAAGAAATAAATGAATATTACTTACGTGTCGAACATAGTCTTTATTTCGGAGTGATTGTTGTAATTGCCATGCAAGGGATCTAAATAGTATATAACTTCAGAGACCGCATTGATTGCAAATAAAACCCAATGTGCCCTACAACAAAAAAAAAATTGGTTAAGCAATTTTGTTTATACACAACTAATAAATTAAAATCATATCAATTAAAAAAGATATAAATAAATAATATATAATTACGTACCTGAATTATATGGTGCGAAGAACAATTTATCATTTTCTTTATTTCCTAATAACATATCTACAATGTATTTCTTTACATTTACTGGATCGAGTTTGCACATCGACAACTAATGCAGAGACAAGAATGAGTATTTATTTGACAATTTCCTCGTGCACACGACATTCTCATACAAAAACCTTCAATGAAAATTTTAAACTAGATTAATTACCAATACATTTAATTAATTACTAATAAATGCAATTAAAAGTATTTTTACCTTATGTACAAGCACATGACAGTAGCACTAAGCTCCTTATGGTTGAGAAGTTCGTATATGTGCTCCTTTTCGAGAAATTCATCATACTCATCTCCGAATATAGCTTTATTCATGGGTATGATGCGCGAATCGTCGTTGCTGTCCATGTTCTGTTTTACTTGGATGTCAAGACACGCCCCGTGTTTAGCAAGGTGTGGCTGACTTATTTTAGGAACATGGGCAACAACGAACGATTTTCCCCGATCCAGTTTTCTTGCTGCAATTTTGGCAGCTTTATTACCCTTCAGCCTTTGTAGTTTGGAAGCCCTATTACCCTCCAATGTTGGAGGTTTGCTGGCTCTTTTTGGCTGTACAGGTGGTTTATTTAATTGGATCTACAAAAATGAGGTTAAATGTTAGTTTATTGAATCTGAAAAAATGACAAACCTTAGGGAATAAATGTGACAAACCTTTTCGGGAGATGTAACTGATTTGTTTCTGGGAATCTTTTTTTCGAGGGCAACAAGGTGGGTAGGCCATGCCACGTAACTACCAATAGCTTCGCCCAATAACTGCATATCTCCATCGTTGTCCGGTATCGGCAACGGTGCAGTTGGTTCGAAAGCAACAACATGTGATACTTTGACATGGCCCGTAGGGATCAGAGTATTGTGCAATACTTCTCCCGAAGTATTGTACAATTTTCCTTTTCCCACCTTCCGATGAGTAGGCGATGACAAGTATAGCACGCATGTAGTGACACCCTAAATCAAATAGTTAAAACATAAGTACGGTTAATATATAAGTTTGTTTAATACATAAGTAATTACATAATCAAGTAAGTAATTAATTACCTCGGGAATACTTTTGAGACCGACGTTGCAACTCGCGGTTTCACCCTCCTCTTCTATTTCATGTTGGAGCTGATCTGGGAGTTGCTTGTCTTTGTTCGTATTCACCAAAAGTGCCACTTGCTCTGTAAGAATTTTGAGCTTCTCTAATACTTCCTCGTTGGAAGGTTTTTGGCGCTTTTCTTGAGAAAAATACATTTTGGGAGTTACGCCAAATCCTTTCCCCCTAACCCGACCGGAATACTCAGGGACATTAAACACTTTACCCAGAATGTCCCTGCAAGTATCCTTGTTGCCCTCTTGAGTTTCAGAACTTTGTTCGATAATCTCCTAAAATACATGTAGGATTAAAAAGATAAGTTCAATAGCATTTTTAAAATACAATATTAAAAAGTGTTCAAGTGATATTAAAGTGATAATGTTACTTACACAAAGTTCTACTACTTTTTGGACATTTTCATTATCAACAACTCCGTCTTTATTAACACGCGCTTCCTTCCATAATCTATGACGACCCAAGGGTTGATCGGCTTGGGTGTCTTGTCGCTATTCGTTAAGATCATAAACAAAATAATACAAATTAGTTACACACTATAGTTTATAATACAAATTACTTCATTATATAAAAGTGATGTTTAATTACTTACAAGTTTTTGATCAAGGCGTGCATATCCCATACGTGATTTTTGTATGGGTGGGTTGGATTGCTTGCCCTTTCGCGATTTGCCTTACTAATATTCTATATAAAAAAATAGCAATTGTGTAAAAATTTAAAATACTCTACGAATATGAATAGTAAAACACAAATGCTAATAAATTAATCACTTATGACAAATGCGGGGTCCAAACGTTTGGAAACAAATGCACTCCATTCCTCATTTGATATATAATGTTTATATATTTTTGGAGCTTCAGCATTTGTGTTTCCTTCTCTTTCTTTTAGATAGAAATTAGAGAGATGTGATCTAAATCACCGATGGATTTTCCCAGCAACTCTCAAAACATATCTCTTTCGTCCCTCATCAAGAACAAAAGTAGTCTGCAATGAACAAAATTATAAGTAAAGTATTTCAATGAAAAAAATTATAAATGACAAAAGAATGGATCAAAAAAAAGTTACTTGAATGTCATTCCATATTATATCTTTGGCATCCTTCAACGCCTTATCTCTCCAATCGTCAATCGTAATTGGGATGTTTTGTCGAACAACAACCCCAATGTAACTAACAAACATTGAGCTGTTGGGGTCAATTGGCTGACCACTCTCATTCCAGCCAACCTAATAAACTCATATAGTAAGTACATGTTATTAAAAAAAGATAAAAAATAAACAGCAAACAGAGTATAGTATAGTATAACCTCAAACTTGATGCCATTACTCCTTGCTTTAATGACTTTTTGCATGATAGTTGCACCACGTTTGACTTCATTTTCATAAGTCTTAGAGGTGCCAACTTCTTCATTTTGACATTCTAAATCTTTGTTTGTATCCATTTAACTACAACAAGTTCAACATGCAGTTTAGTATAACATCAACAAGCTCAACATGCATCATGCATTATTCTAAGTACATATCAGTATCAGTATATCTTAAACAAGCTCAACATGCATTTTAATGATTACAAAAAATTAATAACATCAATACCTGAATAATGAGGGTTCGAAGAAAGACGAAATGCGAAGAAAAGAGGGTTTGCAGAAAGTTCACAGAAATATGGTTCACATAAATATAGTTTGAAGAAATACGTAATGAGAGTTACGTATTTCAATGAAAATATATTGTGTGCAATGGGAGAGATGATCTTGGATGTAAATAAGGTTCGAAATGAAGGAGATGATCGTGGAAATAAGGTTCGTAATGGACAGGATGATAGGGTTTGCAAAAGAAGAGAAGAACGATGAAGGTTGAGATGATAGTAAAGTTTACGTAATGAAGAGGAAACTGAAGCGGTTATTATTATATATACGTAGCCCTTTTACAACTCTTTTTTTATAAGCCTTTTACAACGCCTGTTCAAAAAGCGCTCTAAAAGGCCTAAGCCTTTTACAACGCTTGTTTGAAAAGCGCTCTAAAAGGCGTCTTTATTTAAATTTTTAAAAGGCTCTTTTACAACGCTTCTCCCAATAAGCGCTGTAAAAGACCTCCGTGTTTTATTATGTTATATGAATGTTTTTTTAAAGCCTTTTACAACGCTTTTTCAAATAAGCACTGTAAAAGGTCTCATTATGTTAATTTTAAAAGGGTCTTTTACAACGCTTATTTGAAAAAAGCGTTGTAAAAGACCTCCTTGTTTTATAATGGTATATGAATGTTTTTTTTTTAAAGCTTGTTACACACGCTTTTTAAATAAGCGCTGTAAAAGGCCTCATTGTTTTTATTACAACGCTTCTCTTCCTCTTCACCAAACTCTTCTCATTTTATGCATCTTCTTCACAAACATCAAAGCTTACTCTCTCACAATTCAATCTCCACCTCAACACCCTTTTTCTCTCTTTACATTCCATTTCCTTCTTAAAATCGTGTGCTAATTCGTCGATAAGTGGTTCGAAACTTGGTCTTCAGGTTCATTGCCATGTTGCGAAAAATGGGTTTGAGTCTGATGTTTTTGTTAACAATGTGTTTTTGGGATTCCCATGATGCGTACAAGGTGTTTGAAGAAAACCCTGTTAGATAAGGTCCTGTTAGGTGTCTGATGAATGTTATTTTTAAAGCCTTTTACAGCGCTTTTTCAAATAAGCGCTGCAAAATGTCTCTTTATTTTATTTTTAAAAGGGTCTTTTACAACGCTTTTTCAAATAAGCGCTGTAAAATGTCTCTTTATTTTATTTTTGTGTTTGGTTTATTTGGGTTGGGATGACATTAAAAACATTGTTATCATTGTTTATTGGATTAAAAACATTGTTATCATTGTCTTTATCACAATACTTTAGGAGATGATGAATTATTAGAAATGAGAACTTCTGAAGAATCTATATATGCATTGAGCAAAAGAGAATCTCTCTGTTCAGTTCAGTTCAGTTCATGTAAATTACTAATTTATATTCAGTTCAGTTCATGTAAATCAAGCTAAATATAAAACACTCATTGTTACATGAACTTGGTATAAAACACTCAAATCAATCTAAATATAAGCAGAAAATAAATTAATTAGAAAATAAATTAATCAGAACTTAGTATAAAACACTCAATTCAGATTACATGCATATTTACATTAACACAATTCAGATTACATGCATATTTACATTAACACAATTCAGATTACATGCATGGCTTATATAAAACAATTAAACATGTACATTAAGATGCCTTTCTTCTTTTCCTGGTGGGATTCACATTTGTTTGTCCATTTACAATACGAAACGATGGATTAATCCAAATTCCCTCATCATGATCATCTCTAAGATATAAACCATGATCAGTTGAATCAATTTCATGTGGTTGTTGTGATGTTGCAAATAAAAGATCATTACCAACATCTTCATCATTATTGTTATCATCACTTATTTTTTATTGGTCGATATGACAACATACCATTTATCATCAGAAGGATCAGTGACATAAACACTTGTTGAGCTTGCGATGCTAAAATAAAAAGGCTCGTCTTTGTATCCCACCCTATTAAAATCGACAAGCAAGAATCCTGACCCATCAATCCGAACGCCATTATTATTATCTACCCACTTGCAACCAAATATGGGGAACACGAAACATTGTGTAGTCTAACTCCCATATGCGCTCGATAACCCCAAAATATGATAGATTTGCATATATTGGGTTTTTGTCTTTTGCACTTGAGACATGCATCGCTTCAGCTACGAGAGTGACTCTGCTATTTTGCATAGTGGTCTGATCATCTTGTTCTTTGGTATAAAATGGTGTAGCCGTTAATAACATAACCAGTGTAAGAAAGACATGTAAGCTCGGACCATTTTGCGAGCCACCTCAATCTCTGTGAAATTGATCCGGGGTCTATATCAAATTTTGACTTTATGTGATTTTTTAACCATGTTATATAAACCTCGATTGTGCTATCGAGTTATCCAATTTCTGATCCTATTCATGTTACAAACGAGATACTGATCCATGTGTTTGTAACATACGGTTGAACCTCATCATCACTTGTGCATGACATACAATTGTGCGCTCCATTCTGTCCTTGATTAGTCAGTAGTCTCCTTCCAATTATCCCTTCTCCTGATATTCTTCGCCGAATGACGAGACATGAAGCCTAGGATTAACATTGGACAAATTTTCAGTACAAAATTCAGCAGCCTCTTTCAACAATGTGTCGTTCAGCAATACAACCTTCTGGTCGACTTCTACTTTTTACGTACCCTTTTAATATTTTCATATATCGTTCTATCGGATACATCCATCTCATATAAGCTGGCCCACAAAGTTGTGTCTCCTTAACCAGATGAACAGTAAGGTGAACCATTATATCAAAAAACGATGGTGGGAAATACATTTCAAGCTCACACAAAGTAACAACAATTTCCCTCTGCAATGTCGGTAATTTCTGAGGGTCGATCACTTTACTACAAATTTCCCT
>PGTU02004383.1:0-10335 GCA_002896215.2 Cicer echinospermum
ATGCGGGTCGTTTTCTCGGCTTCTGGGTGGGAGTCGTTTTCCCGGCTTCAACATGCGGGTCGTTTTCTCGGCTTCTGGTGCGAGTCGTTTTCCCGGCTTCAACATGCGGGTTGTTTTCTCGGCTTCGGGTGCGAGTCGTTTTCCCAACTTCAACATGCGGGTCGTTTTCTCGGCTTCTTGGTGCGAGTCGTTTTCCCGGCTTCAACATGTGGGTCGTTTTCTCGGCTTTAAATTTACAAAACTTCATGAATGAATGAACAAATATGTCGGTTTTTATTAATATTTTTATTGGACACGACCATTCAAATCATGAATGAGAAAAAATACTTATACTTTTTTTTTTAACGTGATATCTTTGATCTCTTTTTTTTGTTGTTGTCCTCTTCTATTTTTTGTTTTCTTTCGTTCTTTCTATTTTCTTTGAAGAAGAAGAATTAATATTGTGATGTGAAGTTGGATCTCATGTTGTTGTATGCCTTGTACTGTAAACAACTTATACTATGTCCGATTTTATTGCAATTCATTATATCGAGGTATGGTATATGTTTTACTTTCTAATACTTCTCATGCCATAGTTTGATCCATATTGTCGATTCTATCCTTACGACTATATATTTTTTGTTTTTTATTTTATTTTTGTTATTTTTCTTCTTCTCTCAGGCCGCTCTTTCGGGTTTTCAACCCAACAAATATTTTTTGTGTACCCTAATTTTTGCCAAGGTCACCCTTTCAGGTTTTCAACCTATCGAGTATTCATTACTTAAGTGTGATATTTTTTTACGGCATCTGAGTTTAAAGGGAGGATTAAATCTTTTATATCCATATTTGTGAGGATAAAAGCCCTGCCTAAGAAAGCTTTCTTCACGACGTACGGGCCCTCATAGTTAGGGGGTCCATTTCTCATGAAAATCCTTTTGAATGGGTAAGATTTTTTTTAGCACCAGGTCTCCTTCTCGGAATTCTCGAGGACGTATTTTTTATTATACGTTTTTTTTCAGTCTTTTCTGATATAATTGCCCATGGCATAAGGCCGCCAACCTTTTTTCTTCAATTAAATTCAATTGATCGAAACATATTTATACCCATTCCGAATCCTCTAGTTTGGCTTCCATTAATATTCTTAGCGAGAGGATTTCTACTTCAATGGGTAGCACAACCTCAATCGCATATATTAGGGAAAAAGGGGTTGCCCCAATTGAAGTGCGTATCGAGGTGCGATACCCGTGTAGTGGCAACGACAACATCCCATGCCAATCTTTGTATGTTACAACCATTTTCTAAATAACTTTTTTTTTTATGTTTTTATGTTACATTATTCGTTCCACACAACTGTTTGATTTTTTCCGTAAAAGTTTAAAGGTCAATTCACAAGTGGCAGTTAGTTCTGATATAAATCTTGAAATATAATTTAGTCTCCCAAGAAAACCACGAACCTCTCTCTCTCTGTACTTTGGGGAGGCATTTCCAAAATGGCTCGAAGATTATCGGGGTCAACCTCTATTCTTTTATGACTAACCAAAAATTCTAACAATTTCCCCGACTGTACGCCTAAAGTGCATTTGAAGGGGTTAAATTTTAGCTTGAACTTTCTGAATCTTTCAAAGAGTTTCTTTAGATCAATCACATTTTTCTTTTGTTTGTGACTTAGCAATCATGTCATCTACATAAACTCATATCCCCTTATTTATCATGTCATGGAATAGAGTTACCATAGCTCTTTGGTAGGTTGCCCCAGCATTCTTTAGACCAAAAGACATTACCTTGTAACACAATGTTCCATAAGCAGTGAAGAAAGTTGTTTTTTCCATATCATAGGCAGCCATCTTGATTTGATTATATCCTTAGCAACCACTCGTAAAGGAGAAAAAGTGAATGGCGAGCCATATTGTCATCCAAAATATCAATGTGAGGTAACGAGAAATCATCTTTAAGACTGGCTTTGTTAAGGTCCTTATAGTCGACACACATTCGAATTTTGCCTTCCTTTTCAACACAAGTACAATATTGGCTATCCATTGGGGATAATTTGCCACATCGAAGAACCCAGCGTCAAATTGTTTTTTTTTTTACCTCTTTATTCGCCTTAATTCTTGTTTAATCGAAGAAAAATAGGTTTTAAGGGAAATTTATGCTCCATTATGCTAGTATCTAAACCATACATATTCTGATATGACGAGATAAAAATATCTTTGTATTCCTGTAGAAGTTGGATTAGTTGATGATATACTTATTTCTTTAAGATAGTGTCGACTTTAACTTCCTTTCTATTTCTTTCCCTAGACTAATCACTTTTTTTGGTTCCTTATGGGGCATAATTCCCTTAGCTTCTTGTTTTACCGATTTTAACAATTCTAGGGGAAATTAAAAATCTTCTTCATTATCTTTTATTGCCAGATTAGTAAGATGGTCAAAGTTATGTGGCTGGATTTTAGTACAATCATCTATTAATGGATTATTCTCAAATATAGGAATTGCATTGAATATTATAGGCAACTTGATTGTCTCCCCATTCTTGATTTCTGCTTTTGCATTATATGGACGAACCCAATTAGCATCACCGATCGAAAGATCATCTCTAACTATTGCAATATGAGTTTTGTTTGTCTTTGATGCATTTTGGAAACTATGTGGAGTGTCACAGATGGAAATCATTTCGGATCTAGGGTATCAATTTTAAATCCGAGCTAACTTTTTTTTTTAGCCAATCTTTGCTTGTCAACTTTGGTTGGTTCGTAATCTAAACCCCTTTTATCTCTATTCTTATGAAGTTTCATCAGTCCTTTGAGAAGTTCTTCATTCTTCCTCAAACCGTATCATGGATGATGCCCTCTACTTAACATGAATTTAACCACCATAATAGTTGTGTTTGATAAATGTGGTTCTATTTTGTAGTTTCGATTAAAGCGGTGCCCACGATTTCTAGTGTTTGGAAGGAGGTCTCCAGAGCTTACTCTATTATCTCAACATACAGTGTGGTGGAAAACTTACTCACCAACGAGTCTTCCTCTTCTGACACGATTATCAGCTGGTCATATACCATATGCTTTACCTTTTGATGTAGGGTTGATGGCACCATATCGGTAGAATGGATCCATGGTCTCCTCAATAAGCAGTTATAGGCGGGTATGATATCCATCAAATGAAACGTGATTTCAAAAGTGACCGGACCTATTTGCATTGGGAGTTCAATTTATGCCATCATTTCTCTACGACTCCCATCGAAAGCTTTAACAAGGACTCCTTATATCATATGATCGAGGCACATTACTGATACGTGCAACGCTTTGTTATGGTCTCTCTTCGACAGACAGTTCGTCATCTATGAAGGTTAGATGATTGTTAGTAGTAATGTTATTTACGATGCCTCCAAATTTGTTAAGAGTGATATCTTGAGTGACGTGGGCTTCATTTAGTATTTTAAGTAATAGCTTCCTATGGGACTCAGAATTCATCATCAAATATATTAATCAAGTTTTTGTGGGGGCGACTTAGTTCTTAAATTAGAGGCTGAAGGCCAATCATCCCAGCTCTTAAATCAGAGGATGAGGGCCAATCATCCCTGCTCTTAAATCATAAGATGAGGGCCAGTCATCCCTGCTCTTAAATCATAGTGTCTCAACTTTAAACTTAACCACTAAATATGAAATGTCATGAATGCATTTAATGAATGAACATTTTCCTTCATTTCCATCTTTTTTTATTTTTTTATTTTTTATTTTTTTGCAATCAACTTTTTTTTATTTCTTTCACCTCTTCACGAACATGATCCTAGACTCATGGATGAAAAATGTGCATCACTTCAAATAAATGGTGGTGATTGTCCTTTTGATCTTTGAAGAGATTTTTCTCTTACATCATCGACATAATCTTTAGTTGCCACTGCCTTACATGTAAAGACATCATACTAGTTTTGGCCTCTTTACATTCACATAATTTGTGCCCCAACATATGATTATCATAAAAATGCATTTTGACAAAAAAGATTTATAACACAAGAAAGTAGTGAATGAAGGTTCAGACAATGATATTTAATGAGAAAATATATGGTACAAAAAAAATGATTTATAGAAAGAAAAGAAGATAAGGTGATCTAATGTGGGTAAATGACCCAATTTGTTAGTAATTTTTCATAAAAGAAGTGTGCTAATAAATCATTCCACAATTTCAATAGTGTTATTGACCCACTTTGGAGGATATGATTTGCCTCAATTTATCTTCACAACCTTTCAGAATATATTGACTCGACTTCGATCCGTGTAAGCCATATTATTTGCACATTTTCCTTTATAACTTCTTCATTCTATTTATTTATTTTTTGCCCTAATTTTTAACCAGGTAGCTCTTCTGGGTTTTTGACCTAAAAGGTCTTCCTTCATTTTCATCTAGGTTGCCCCTTCTTTTTTTTTGACCGAGCAAGTCTTTATTCGACTTTATATCCTCACTTTTCCCAGGCCGTCCTTTTGGATTTTCTGCCTCGTTGGTATTTACTTATTTTTGTACCCTAATTTTTGCCTAGGTCGCCCTTTCAGGTTTTCAACCTAGCGGGTATTTATTATTATTTTTTGTACCCTAATTTTTGCCTAGGTCTCCCTTTCAAGTTTTCAACCTAGCGGGTATTTATTATTATTCTTTATACCCTAATTTTTGCCTAGGTTGTCCTTTTGGATTTTCAACCTAGCGGATCTTCATTTAGATGTAATACTTTTTGAAGCATCAATGTGTGAAAGTAGTGATAAGTCTTCTTGATCCATATTAGTGTAAATCATAACAAAACTTGAATGTATTGGTATTGGGGCTCATATATTTGGGAGTCCACTTATGTGTTAGTCCTTTTAAATATGTGAAATCTTCTTGAGTACTAATTCTTTCTTTTGAAGCTCTGAAGTTCATATGTTCTTCTTTTAAGATATTTTGAAATAATTGTCCTTGATATGAGGCAGTCAACATTTTTCTTGACTTGAATTCTGTTGGTCAACACATATCATTACTCTTGATAAAAGGATTTTTTGTTTGAACAAGTCGCACTGCCTTTATTCTATATAATAAGAATAAAAGGGTGCCCCAATTATAGTCTGATTCTCAGGGAGGGTGTCCCACTGTTACGAGATAATATTTGGTACGAGAATTTTCTATCCAGCTTTCTTCTACATTTGATAGTAAGCAGGATGGTCGTGACTTTCATTCTTGTGAGTGACTATTCTTCATCATGACTTACTTTTAACATTGAAAATAAAACAGCTAGAACGTCAGCTAGTTGATTATATTGTTGAGGGGAAGGACATAATGGAAAATGACTTCAACTTTTAGACATTTGTCTAATATGTACATATAAATGAACATCTTATCCCAAATTTTACATTTCTGATTCATCCGTTTGATGATTAGGTCAAATTCCAATATGCTTTCAACATTTCACTTTTGATTTGTAGGCATCTAGAATAATCATGGTACAAACTTCAAATTCCTCCAAATGATTGGTATATTCAAAGTACAATTAGATAATGATAAAGATAAAACGACCTTTCTAGGGGATTAACACGACGTTAACTGCATGTCCCAACATATTGAGGTCCATCCAAATAAGGGATTTTATTTTTATCGTTCTCATCCCATTCAGTGGAATTAATAGCATGACTGAAATTATGTAATGAAATCTTAGCAAACTTATTTATAACTGAACTACTTACAAATATGTATGATACATGGTTAGAATAAGAGAAAGACATATAATGTTGGGTAATAAATGGTTAAATATATGAGGGGTAGAAAGGAAGAGACAACAAAATGCATTTAGTGATATTCATAATATTAAGGAAACAAAAGTGTGTCAATATAATAAAGTATCGTAAGACTTTATATTTATCAATATTATTGGTGCTGTAGAATTAAAATTCACAAGAGAAACTGATAATATCTTCATTGTCGACTTTGCCCCTTGGATAGACTCATTAAATATATGCAATGTCATCAATGTCTTCCACATAATGTTTAGTCGAGGTTTTTTTCAATTGTCCTTGAATGTTCACACAAGACTTGATATTTTTCTTTAGATTGGTGAATTTTTTTTCATGACATTAAAATAGTAAGCGATAATGATGAAAGTTCAACATAGACGACCCAACTTCTAGAAGTTCACCTGTGGTGAAAAGTCAAAAAAAGTATGTCCATGACTTAGAAGTAGGGGGAAGAATGAAGATGAATCTCATTAGTATCATGTTCAGATCTTGTAGAGAAGTTACTTGAGGTAGACCTAGACTAAAGGTAAAAATTGTTGGACTTATGAAATCAAAGGGTAAACATGAGTTCTACGTATTCATCCATGATTCAGATAATCTTGTTAGACTTATTGATGTTCATCCATGATATAGACATATAGTCTTTCAGTTGATCCAGATAGCCTTTGTATGTTTCAATTCATCCATGATTTTAGCCCGAGAACATGTTCGGTAAGGGTGTCATGATACTTTTTTCTTTCTTTTTTTTTGTTGCTTTTTTTTTCCATTTTTTATTTTTTTTCTTGAAGGAAAATGTTATGCGAATGTAAGAAAGTGAATGCAATGATTATACATTTAATTGAAATATTTTATTACCTCCTAATATGCAATCACCTTTTCTAAAAAAATGAAGAGAAGAAGAAAAACATGTTGTAAAATAAAATAAAAGATGAAACATGCATGATTATGCAATGCATTATGATAAAAATAAGATATAGCTAGAGTAAGTTTTTCTTCCATATATACATGTGCCCTACATGGTTCTTTTCTTAATTGATGTTTTTTTTTTATTGTGAACCTTTATTATGGGTGGCTCTATAGTTCTAAATCGGTTCCTAGAGCACACAACTCAATTCCAAAATATTAAACCAATTAATAGGTAAACTATTAAAATGGAAATATTTTAAAAAAGGTCAACTCTAGGTGAGACTTTCATGACAACCAAACAGGATGTACATCCAGAAGATTATCATTACACAGTCTCTAACTTATCTTAGGTTTGCACTCAGCCCGGGTATAGAGCCCACTCATAAGTGTGTGAGTCGTGTTAGGGTAGTGTATAGAAAAATAAATAAGATAAAAAAAAAATCGTTGCAATAAAAATAAATTGACAAAACACATAAAATTATATTCACAATATAACAAAATAAAAATAATAATACGGGTAATATCAATAAAATAATAAATAATAAAATAACTATATATAATTAATTAGATTGGGCTTGACTCTCAAATGTCCCCAGTGGAGTCGCCAGCTGTCGCGTCCAGTTTGTCCGCGAAAAAGGAGTCGCCACCAATTTTATTTTTATTAAAGGAAAAATTGGATAAAACGTAAAATAATATTTTTGAACCAAAAATTTGGATTCGGGAGTCGATTACGAATACCCTACAACGTCCGTTAAAACGGTTACCCTATAATTAATTATATACAAACTATTTATTTATACCCCATAAAGAATAATAAAAAATTAAATTATTTACATTAATGAAAGAAAAAAAAAATATTTGTTTTATTAATTTGGTTTGACAAGGGAAAAACCTTGCTCCTACGTATCCCCAGGTGCAATAGGGAAATCAAAACTCACGTAGTTCTTGGGTAGAAAATATTTATGTGTTGATCGATTTTATTATTAATTTTACTTTATTTATATATCAAAATAAATTAACAACATAATAGTGATAATAATAGTAATAATGGTAATAATGAAAATATTAATAGGAGTGATGTGTTGTATATTGATTTGTGTATGGTTTTATTTTAAAGAAAACATTTTTTCTACTTTTTTTTTATTTTTATAAACTATAAAGGATAAAAATTCAAGAGCAGATCCGCGAGTCGGCGACGCATATGTGGCGCGGACCGATGGCAGTAATAATAATAGAATTTAAGATCTAATGCACAAGAAATAAAACACAATAAAGATGAGAGATCACGAATTTGATAAAGAAATAAACGATTATACAACAATCAAATTGATTGTTATTGGTTGATTCCAAAATTTCTCGTGAAACCAAAAAAAATTATTGTTTGTATCATACGTGCATAGAATAGTAAAAAAAACTCTATAACAATAATAATGTAAAAAAAAAAATAGACAAGAAGAGAAAAGAAAAATAAGTGTTTACCGCGCTGGAAAGACTTTTTACTAGCTCGTTCCAATCTTTCTTTTATCTTTTCTCTCTATTATTCTCTCTTCTCTTTTATTTTTTTTGTGTTCTCAATTTGTGTTTTTTTCAATTTCTTTTTGTCTTCTTGTGGCCGACTATTTATAGACTTTTGGATATAGATTTCAAAAGACAAAAGAATAATTGTCAATTGATTACCATTAATCTATTTTTGTTGGTTTCTTTTCTTTTAATTGGCCACAATTATACCGATTCTTATTGCTATTGATTCATTTCTTCGGTTTTCTTTTCTATTCAATTGATCACCATTATTCTGATTTTTATGACCATCAATCAATTTCTTTTCGTTTTTTTTTTCATTTATTTTGATCATCATTGCATCGATTTTTATGACCATCAATTCATTTCTTTTCCATTTCCTTTATTTTTATTTCCTATTATTATTTTTATATTTTAGAAAATAGTCTGAACAAGAATTAGAGGCAAACAAGAACCGAAAACACTAGTGATTGTTAAAAGCTTATATCCCTAATTATTTATTTTTATTTTTATATTTCTTCACATATAGTACATATTTATTAATATATATTATTATTATATTATTATTATATATTATTAATTATTTCCTTTTTAATAAAAAGTAAAAATCAGACAGAATTAGGTGTTAACAATATGGATAGTAATTTGTGTGGAATTGGTGCTATTATCAGAAATATTGAGGAAATCGTTTTAGTTGTTGCTACTTAGAAAATACCAATTGTATCTAACTCGGTTGTGGCTTAAGTGCAAAGCTTGCTCCTTGAGCTTCAATTTGCACTTGAAATGAGTTTTTGCAATATTGTGGTTGAAGAGTATTCTCTCATTGTGGTTTAAGCAATGAATAATTATTATGTTGGTTTACTTATTTCATATTTTCGCGATATTATCACTCATATTTTTAATTGTTTTGTTTTACATGTGAAAAGAAGTGCAAATGTTTATGCACTTCATTTAGCTAAGTTTTCTTTATCTTCAGTAGACACTATTCAGATTGAGGATTATCCCCTTTATATTACTTCTTCTATTACATTCCATTTGGTTGCTTCATAAAATTATTTTTTGTTAGAGTCAAGTTAATTTGAAGAACAATGACTATCAATTGTTTTGCTGATAACAAAATTATTTTGTGAGAAAATTTTATGTTTTAATGAATTTTTTTAAGTGTGTAGACTCTCTAATGTATATTTTTAAAGACTACGCATTGGTTTCTCTATAGTACAAAGAAAAAAAATCTTCAAATCAAAGGTAATGCTCAGTAACTCTGATAAATGTTCTATTCATCTAATTTTGATCAACACACTTTCAACGCGCCTATATTACTTTTTGTATGACTCTGATCAATGGCTCTCAACACACTTATGGTGAATCTAGTTAACGCAAGTTCACTAGGATATATTTGCGTCTTGTTTATCTAGCAACTCAGTTTGATCTTCAATGTCAACACTCTCTTAAAGTAGTGATCTACAAATTAATCTTCTAAGCCCAAAACTTTGAAGAAGTCAATAACTCAACATCCTCTTCTCATCAAAGTTAAACTTATCCTTTGACTGAAGAAATATTATGATATCTTGAAAAATTCATTTGCATTTTGAGTGCATATCTATGTAATATTCTGTTGTGATAGTTTTTCAAAATACCTAAAATCATTCTATTGCAACCAAGTCTTGTAGTGGTTGTTGCCTGCAACAAATTGAACGTACTGTTATGACAAACTCTCAATTTAAATTTTGATGAAAAAAACAAAGGTTAATTAAGAATGTTAATTATGATTCTAAATGTTATGTTAATTTAACTTGTGCTTTTGAGTGGATTAATTCAAAGATTTGACTCAAGCAAAGTAAAGAAATCAACAATAAAAGATAAAAACTCAACATATAAGAAATGAGAACATTCTGGACAAAATCTATAAAAATGGAGAATGTTTTAGCTCAGGATTTTACATCATTATCATCACCACTTGGCAAGGAACAAACTGAGATAATCAGATTCAAAGAAACTACTCGAGTCACAAAGAGAGAAGAACACAGATTAAAAAGACTAGACAAATTTGAACCTTCTCCAGGTTAAACTGTCAAGAAAGATAAATGATCTTGAAATGTACATCTAGAATGATCAAGACTGAACCTCCAAATTGATTATTAATCTCCAGAAAGTTCAATGACTAGGACTTCAAATT
>PGTU02004386.1:0-12822 GCA_002896215.2 Cicer echinospermum
TAGGCATTATCATTAATTTTGTACAACACTTGAAAAGGTCCATCTCCCATTGGTTGGAGCTTAGATTTCCTTTGAGAAGGAAACCTTCCTCCCTTAAATGAACTCAAACCCAATCACCAGGTTCAAACACAACCTTTTTCCTTCCTTTATTAGCTTGTCGAGCATAGCCATCACTTTCTTTTCAATTTGTGCCTTTACCTTCTCAATGTAACTTTTCGAACATATTCAGCCTTAGCCTTCCCATCCTTATGAATTAGAAATAGAACTATTTGGTAAAGACATTAAAATCAAGAGGGTGAGAGGGTTAAAACCATAAACAATTTCAAAGGAAGAATAAAGAAATAGTGCTATGAACAACCCTATTATAGGCAAACTCAACATGGGGCAAACATTATTCCCATGTCCTAATATTCTTTGGATTACAACCTTAGAAGAGAAGAAAAAGTTCGATTTACTACCTCAGTTTGGCCATCAGTTTGTGGGTGGCAAGTCGTGGAAAAGAGAAGTTTAGTTCCAAGCTTACCCCAAAGTGTCCTCCAAAAGTGACTAATGAATTTAGCGTCTCGATCACTCACAATGCTTCTGGGTATACCATGAAGTCTAACTATTTCTTTAAAGAACAAATCTGCCACGTGACAAGCATCATCCACTTTTCTGCAAGGTATAAAGTGAGCCATCTTGGAGAATCTGTCTACCACCACAAAAATTGAATCTTTTCCACTCTTAGACGAGGAAGACTTAAAACAAAATCCATAGAAATATCAATCCAAGGAGTTAGGTATTGGTAAAGGAGTATACAAACCATGAGGCATAACTTTAGACTTAGATTTCTTACAAACAATGCATCTTTCACACAATTTGCGTACATCACGTTTCATGTGTGGCCAATAAAAATGTTCATGCAACATGTCTAAAGTCTTTTGTACTCCAAAATGTCCCATTAATCCCCCCTCATGTGCTTCCTTCACAAGCAAATCTCTAATGGAACCTTTAGGCACACATAACCTCTTTTCTTTAAATAAATAGTCATTATTCTTAAAATACCCATTTTGGGCAGCATGCACACAAGATTTATATATTTGAGAAAATTCAGAATCATGTTTATACAATTCTTTAATTACCTCAAAACCAATAAACTTAGTTTCAGAGTAGAGAACAAAACATACTTCTTGAAAGTGCATCAGCAACAACATTTGACTTACCTTTTTTATGCTTGATCACGTACTGAAATTGCTCAAGAAATTCAACCCACTTGGCATGTCTCTTGTTGAGCTTACCTTGGCTCTTTAAATACTTCAATGATTCGTGATCACTATGTATTACAAATTCCTTTGGTAAAAGATAGTGCTGCCATGTTTGTAGTGCTCTCACTAATGCATACAATTCTTTATCATATGTAGGGTAATTAAGGGCAGCACATTAAGTTTCTCACTAAAATAAGCAATGGGTGTCCCTCTTGCGTCAAAACAGCCCATATTCCCACATTTGATGCATCACATTCAATTTAAAAAGATTTAAAGAAATTAGGCAATGAAAGAATAGGTGCATGAGTCAATTTTTCTTGAGGGTAGCAAATGCCTTGCTCTTGTTTTTCACCCCATTTAAATCCCACATTCTTTTTAATCACTTCATTTAAAGTGCAGCTAATGTACTAAAATCTTTAACAAACCTCCTATAGAAACTAGCAAAGCTATGAAAGCTGTTTACCTCGTTAACATTCTTAGGAGTTGGCCACTCTTGAATAGCTTTCACCTTTCTTGATCAACCTGCACTCCCTATGAGCTAATAACAAAACCAAGAAAAACTACATGATTTGTATATAAAACACATTTTCCATGTTTGCATACAATTTCTCACGCCTAAGAGCTTCCAACACACTTCTCAAATGCAAAAGATGATCATCGTAAGATTTGCTATAAATCAAAATGTCATCAAAGTAGACCACAAACAAATTTCCCCTAGAAACTCCTTAACACATGGTTCATCAACCTCATGAAAGTGCTATGCGCATTTGTTAGTCCAAAGGGCATGACTAACCATTCATACAAGCCATATTTTGTTTTAAAGGTTGTTTTCCATCCATCTCCTTCTCTAATCCTAATTTGATGATATCCACTTTTAAGATCAATTTTTGAAAACACACGAGCGATATGCAATTCATCCAACAAATCATCTAATCTAGGAATGGGATGTTTATACTTTACCGTGATATTATTGATGGCTCTACAATCGGTGCACATCCTCCAAGTTCCATCTTTCTTAGGTACAAGAATAACGGGGACTGCACATGGACTTAAGCTCTCTTTCACCCATCCCTTTTGCATCAAGTCTTCAACTTGCCTTTGGATTTCTTGAGTCTCTTGGGGGTTAGCTCTATATGTTGGCCTGTTGGGCAATGAAACACCTCGAATGAGATCAATTTGATGTTCTATACCTCTTATAGGTGGTGCCTTGAGGAACTCTTTGGGAATTACATCTTCAAAATCCTGCAACAAAGAAACAACTTCACTAGGAAAAGAATGGTGAGACTACAACCTTTAAGTCACTCTCCTTGCTTAAAAGCAATAGCATTGGCTTTTTTAATTGCATAGCCTTTTTAACTCTTTTTCTTTTATGAACAAATTTTGTGTTTTTTCTCTTCTTCTTTTCATTCTCTTTTTCTTTTCTCGCTTTCTTTTGACTATTTTTTCTTTTCTCTCTTTCTTTCCACTTTCTTTTTCTTTTATCTCTCATTTGGTATTCATCCTCACCAACCCTCTCTTGGAGACAAAGGAGCAAGAGTAATTTTGTGTTCTTTATGTATAAAAGAGAACTTATTTGTATAACCATCATGGTTGCTTTTTCTTATCATACTGCCATGGCCTTCAAGAAGTAAATAACAAGCCTCCATCGGAACTACATCACATATAATTGTATCCTCATACCGCCCAATAGAAAAATTCACTTCCACTTGCTCACTCACATTTGCTCGCCTTCCTCACTAAGCCATTGAAGTTTGTATGGTTCTGGATGGGGTTTAGTCACTAGGTTCAATTTTGATACCATTCTTGCACTTGCAACATTAGTGCAGCTTCATCCATCTATAATTAAAGAACATAACTTACTTGGATGAGACATCAAGTACGAAAAATATTTTTCCTTTGTGTTTCATCCAAGTCTCTTGATTGGCTGCCCAACATTCTTCTAACCATAAACAAGTCTCCCCCCTCAGCAACTTCTTCCTCATTCTCTTCATCACTAGATGCAGCAGATTCAGAAGATGACCCGCTAGAAATATCTCCATTCTCCTTAAGCAACATGGTCTTCTTAGTTGGACATTCAAAATCTATGTGACCTCTTCCCAAGCATTTGAAACATTTAACTTCACTACTTTTGTTTTCTTATGAGCATCACTGGATTTATTTTGAATTCTCTGAGGTGCAACGTGGATGTGTTTGATGAAGTACTTCCCTCTTCATATTTCTATCCTTCCAACTATAGGAGTTAAAGTTAGAAGAATTCTTTCTGACACCTTTTCTTTTTAGTTGTTGTTCTACCTTAGTAGCTTGATGCACTAAGTCCTCCAACTCCACATAATTTGTAATTCCACAACATCACTTATATCACTATTCAGCCCCTGTAAGAAACGTGCCATAGAAGCTTCCCTATCTTCACTAATATTTGCTTTTATTAAGCACACCTCCATCTCTTTATAATAATCATCCACACACTTTGCTACCCTTGTGTGAGCCTTTGAAGCTTATTGTGAAGGTCTATATGATAGTAAGAAGGAATAAATCTCTTACGCATTAACCTCTTCATCTCCACCCAAGTATCACCATTGGTTCTTCACACCTCACTCTTTCTTTTTGTAATTGGTCCCACCAAATGAGTGCATAATCAGTAAATTCCATGGTTCACCTTACCTTCTTCTCTGCGTTAATTATTGCCATGAAAAGAGTTGTTCAATTTTCATCTCGCCACTCAAGGTAGGCCTCCGGATCATTTTTTCCTTGAAAAAATGGTATTTTAAGCTTCACTCCTCCTTATTCTATCTACCACCACTTCAGTTTCTCTTCTCCTCCTCCTACCTCCGTCATCACCATAATTTTCTTGATTCTCTAACTGTTCAATTCTAGCATGTAAATCTTCAGTATTCCCTCAACATTCTTTGCATTTGAGCCGTTATAGCCTCCACTAACAATCTGTTGTTGTACTCCTGGAGGAGGCTATCATCACCACCTATTCCTTGCCATACTTTAAACAAACGAAAGAAAACAAGTAAGTAAAAAATAAAAAAGTAAGAGACCCACTACACAACTCACGTGTTTAACCTCTTGACTTTGTCACTCCTGTTTCACTCAATTTCGCTTTTTTTTTTATATAATGAATCTCTCTTGCCTTTTTCCACTCAATTGCTCTCTTCAAGTTCTTAATTTGATCAACAAGAACTTTAATATTTGAACCAACAATCAGTATGAAGAATTTAGAGTAACACAAAGCAGTAGTAATGTGATTGGCAAAAAATAATCTAAGGAATTTTGTCAAATAGGTAGTATGCACTACTTTTAACAATACTATATTTTTTTTTTTGTATTTTTTTAAAGTAGCAGCAACACACCAATTAGCTAAGAACAACAATTCAACAAAAACAACACAACTAGCAATTTAGGTATCACAAAAAACAATGCATAAACAAAAATTTTCCTCAATTCCAAAACTAGAGACAAGCTCTGGTACCACATGATATGATCCTAATAGTCATAGTTCACTTTAAGATCGTTCTAGGTTGGAAACTTACAAATTTGAGTGAAATCGCGTATAACTGGAGACCCGATAAACGGCGCTGCGAAATTCCGATTCGGCCGATTCCAAAACGAGGTGAAAGATATGTTCCAAAACGCAAGTTAGGCTTTTGAATCACTGAAAACCAGTATATAGAACTCGAGATATGAACGCAAGGTTACAAATCACGAAAATTGGAAGAATTTGAGTATTAGGGTTTGATGAAAAGGAAACTCAATATTATTATTCAGCAACGAAACAAAGAACAAAATGTGCACAATCTAAGGATTGATAAACCACGAAGATGCCCACAAGGGTTAAAACCTTGATAAGTTCAAGATGAATTCTTTTTCAAGAACTCTAGAGAGCAAAGCCTCACAAAAACAATATTAAAAAAAAATCTGCCTTAAGAAAAATAAGGGTTTGCCTTTATAATGGCAACTCCTAAAAAAGTTCTCTAAATTTGGCCCAAACTGACATTTTTTACAGTTACACCCAAATTCTTATTAATTTAGTCTATTACTTTAATTAAAACTAATATTAAAATTTGATAACACTTAGATGCCGCCTTCATTCCTTAACTTCTTCAATTTGGGTTAAAGCAATTGACTATCTTGGGCTTTAATTCTTCATGAGTTTGTACTTTCTTCAAATAAAGTGGTTATTCAGTTATTTAGAACATCCTTCGCCTTCTTTGACCTGGCTTTGTCATTGGGTTCCAAGACCTTGAATATCTCTAGGCTTTCTTTTTTGGTTATGCATTCTATGTCCTCATCAACAACATTCACAATACAACTAATATGAACAACAGTCTTAAGATTTTAAAAGTGATTTTTGTTTTATATTTTTATAAATAGTTTTTAATAAAATTTAGAAGCTTTTATGAAATCACATTTTTAAAAAAAGGTATTTTTGAAAAACAATTTTATAAAAAAAATAGATGTAATATTTAAAATTATATTTTAAAATAAATTATTTAAATTAATTTTTTATTTAAAGTTTATTTTAAAAATATTATAACAGAAATATAAAATACTATAAAATTTATTTTTAAATGTCATAAGGTTGATAAGAACAAGACAAATATCGATATTGAACATAAAGTAAATAAGACATTTTGGCTTATTGCATTTGCAAGTGTACTAGTGGTAAATTTTTTTTGAAGCATAATGAATAAAGATGTTCATGACAAACCCTTTTCACTCCTCTACAAATACAAGTGTAGCGAGTTTTTTTTTTTCTTCCTCTTTTTTTTTCCTTGCCAAAAATTATTGAGTGTGTTTTTGAAACAAAGACTTGATTAAAAATGGATTAAATTGTGAGCTTCCATTTGGTGGGAATGACAATGACAAGTTTCAAAATCCTTGCATACTAACCTTGAGTTTTAGCATTTAAATAGTTTCAAAAAGTAAAGAACATAGTAAAAATTCAAAATAAGAGATGTTTTGTAAAATAAAACATGCCATGAACTTACATAAATATACATACTCACCAGAATTAGCATATCATAAAAGAAACTGCAAATAGTATTTAAGTTATCTCAATGTGTTTTCAGTTGCAGTAACCTCACTGTTCTTAAGTTGAAGGGGCAAATATACACGGTTAACAAAAGTGGATTTGGTTAACAATAATACACAGTTTATTTTTGTGGCTTTTGAAAACCAAATGCTACCACTGCGTGTCAAAATTTTGTGGTACCCAGTTTCTTGACTAACTGAAAATCAAGTCCTAAGATAATTGTGGTTTGGTTTCTTTTTCCACTTACTGAAGCTCATTTATTGCCATTAATTAGGAGTAGTTAAGAATGATGTAGAATAACATAAATACTACTAGTGTTATTTACATAAATGTTTTACAATCTATCATGAATTTTCTTCTTTCAGTAACTTTATGTTTTATGTAATTTCATGATAGTGTAAATTGAGAAGTGACACATAAGGTTTGCAATTGAATAGTGCTTTTGGAAATTAAAATAAATAAATATTATAGTAGCCAAGGATTGTGTGTAGTGCTGCAAAGTTTCAGAATTTGTATGCCTAATATGTAATGTATATTGTCTACTTGCAGCATAGATTGGCTGCGTAGTTTTAGAATTTGTAAGACATTTGTTTCACCTTCTCTAGACGAGGCTATGAGTGTTAGATGGGGATTACAGGTGGCATAGGAGCTAAATATTCATTATTTTATCATGTTCTCTGATGCTCAATTACTGGTAAATCATGTCCAGCAAATATTGACTTAGTGTTCAAGATTGTAGTAGTCTTACAGTTGAATTTATTAATGTTTCGTTTGTTATGTCAGAAGAGGCATGGATGTTGAGGCTCATAGACTCAGTGGTTTAGCTAAGTATGTTGGTTCATGAACTTGGTTGGGGTCTGTCCCAAGCCCTAATGAAGTCTTTACTGTCAAAAAAAAATTGAATCCTCCACCACAATTACCTACTTTCTTTACCATGTAGGCATTTGGCAAAGAATGGAGGATAAAAAACACATATTGTACCTGCATATAGAATACATTAATATAGTATGAATACCATCACAAACAATTGAAGCTTTTTCATCTATAATCTTCTAGTCATTAGTACAGTAGTATCCGAGGGAGCAGAAACGACAAAAATATGGAATCGTAAATTAGAAACCACTGTCCAGACAGATACTTTAATCTTCTCTGCTCACTGTAATAATTCACATGATATGAAGAACTTCGGTTTTCAAGTGAAGAGAATAGAATACACTCATGCTGGCAAATGAAGCTTTTGGTTGTTCTTCCAATGCATGGCAGATATTTTCAAATGCTCAAAACTAAGATGAACATGGATTATTAACATAAACAAATGGACATGAAAAGTATGTTCACATTACCTTTGAAATAGTAATAGAAGAAGTCAGCATATAGCAGTGTTTGAACAAGCCCAGAAACCCATGCTGCAAAAGAGCATATCGAAAAGGACTCAGAAAGACATTTTCAGGAACACAGAAAATCACACTATATTTTAACAAGTGTATCTCGTAGTAGTGGATTTCTTCTGATTGTAGTAGTACAAGTAATAACGACCAATAATCTTTCTTTACAATTTAATATATAAAAAAAAAAAATAGTGGATTTCTTGTGAATTGTGCTGATTGATTATTCTATCAGAGAATTTATTAGCAGAGTACCAGCTAAAGGGTAGCAGGTACTCCACAATGGAAGCATCAAATGGCAAGTTATTATCAATACCTAATTGATAATAATGATAAAACGATATTTACCATATGCTACTCAACATCAAAGCAATAATGGGTGCACTAAATTGATATGTAAAAAAATGTATAACTAAAACACATAGTATATATTATATATACACACATTATTTATTTTTTGCAAAGGCAAAGTGAGAGATAGAGAGATAAAAGAAATACTTAATAAAGAAAACTTCAATAACACTTTGTTTGGTAAGAGAAGAACATAAAGGGAAGAAAATGAAAAGAAAAGAAAGTATGAGGAAAAAGAGTAGAAAATGAGATGATCTTTCATCTTTGGTTGTCTGAGGAAAGGTAAAATTTTTCTTCCCTTGTTTGGTTGAATTGAAAATAAGAGAGAATAATCTTTATCATCATAAAGACATAAATGCCCTTAACATTATAATAAAAAAATTGGTAAAATTGTAAACCAGAAAAAAATATGCTGACTTTGCCAAGTTTTCTCCATTTTGGAGAGAAATTTGTGACTCCAACCTCTATTTTTTTCTTTTCCTCCCACCTTTCTTAGAATCATGCAATGGAAAGTTTTTGGTATGTGTGCTTTCTCTCCTCTCCCATCCTTTTCTTCACTCTTATTTGGTTCCAAACACTACCTAATGGATTCTATGCAGTGAACACGTTGTAAATATTTTAAAAGGCTTGCACAACAGGCATCTTTACACTTGTTTGAAGGTAAGGAAACATCTAAGAACAATGGGTGCAATTGCGTCTTAATCTGAAAACTGAGAATATGCAAGGAAGAGGTACACATGCCAAACCATAAGACATAAAGTGATTAATGCAAAGATCATGCCGTTATTTACAGTATCATTAAAGCATAAAACAATTATAACCATTAAACAAAAGAGAGAATCATACTTATCCAATGGACAAAGTGGGCTCAGTGAAGTAGCGATACACCCAGTTGAGAATGTATAGTGCTCTGTACGCACTGCATTTGACAGACAAAGAATTTATAAAGATCAATTTTTATAATCAGTGGACTTCAAATCAAAAGTAATTGCAAATGAGTTGAACAAAGCTCAATAAGAGTTTATTCACATGCACATATATCACACACCAAATACAAATCCCAAAGAAATTATATACAAATAAAGATATCTACTGATACAACTACCAAAAGATTTGTAGAAGTTGAACTAAAAGTTTAATCTTCATTCGGTCCTCAGAGTCAGTTGACAGTAACAAATGCCACTTTGGATGGAGTTCATAATTAACTTCTTATAGAATCAAGCAAAATGCAGACTGCAATCTAGTAAAAACTTAACAACAAACTTAGTATACACTCGATTAATATATTATATATCTGTTTTTGTGTCAGTCTTATGCTCATCGACTGCAGAAATCTAAATTCGGAAAAATAGACGTGGGAGCATTGCTTCAATTGCTTCTTTGTCTCATTCTTAGGGTTTTGAACAGTTCATGTAACCTTGGAAATTAAGGGAAACGGTTTGGTTGAAATATGTAAATGTTTGCTAGTTAGTTTTTCATTTTCACTTACTAATTAGAAAAATGCCACCTTATTTATTATACTTTGGTGCTGTTTAGAATGATTTATAAAGAAATAATAAAAACAAGTGTAATATGAAACAAATCATTGTAAACAGGAATAAAATGAAATAAATGTCATTTCAGTAATTATTAGTAATAGTAAAGACATAAACTGAAAATACAAAATCCACAAGCCAAATACATTCTAAATTTTGCATGAGTTCGTAGTATTAAAACCTAAAGGCTAAAACATGTGCAAATGGGTTCCTTGATATACAAAGTTACCATTGCTTCTTTTTTAAGATCGCAACACCACGTATGCAGAGCTATTGCATAAACTTGAATACCTTAATCAGGCAGAAATTTGCTTTCCCATATAAAAACTTTGAATAATAAAAGACCAATTTCTTGATCATTTCAATGGCACACTAGACAGGCTGATCCATTATACACTACCTAAACTAATAATTTCTCTATTCCTTTTGGTGTCTTCATTAGCTCACTTTAGCTAGGTAAGTCAAATGACTATTTTGAACAGTAACAAAATCACATAAATGCTATGATTTTCTTCATGTGAATCATTATTTTAAGAGATTTACTCAACTTCAATGTCAGAACTGTATCAAATTGCCACTATGATTTGCATCAATCCTGCATGACAACAACTACAAGCTCATTCAATCAATGCAGGAATAGACATCAACATAGATAAATCTTCAAGTTAATGTTAATTACCAGTATAGCTGATACCTATGAAGATAATAGCTGTAGATTCAATCCTAAGCATAACAAGAAAATATATAATGTTTTAAATAGGAGAAGGACCATAGCTTACCAAGAAGAAAGACATATTGTCCTGTCAAATTGTCAATGTTTCTTAGTTCTCTGTAGCAGTACCAGCTGAGGAAGTATAGCAACACTTTCCAAATACAGGAAAATGTCCACATCACCTATTTCATGCATAAGTATGTTTTGGAATAGTAACAAAGTTAAAGTAATGCAAAGTCAGCTCTTAACAGTAAAGCATGTATGGTAGCGCAATAGTTATTACAGAAGACAAAATAACATAAATGCATTCTAACCTCCTTAAATGTAAATTTCTCATTGATAGTAGGCCAACAGTAAAGCAGGCAATTATGAGAATAGTGACGGAAGGTATCCTGATCTTTGTCGTATGGATCTACGACAACATTTGGTGGTACCTCATGTACCATACAATAGAAATGAAACTTCCAAGAATATCAACTTCATAACAGTATTATATAGAGATATTGAAATTTGTAAAGAATATCTTAAGTACGTGGGCGAAAACAAGTGCGTAGAGTTCTTGTTTTTCAAACGACACTACATATAAATAAGATGCATCAAAAGTTAAAGAAAACACACAGTTTCTCTTAACAAAAAATCAGACTAACACATCAACTAACGCCCAAAATGAAAAGGAACCACAGATAAGATAGGTATCTATTCCTCCAACGATCCTTTCTTAATCATCATTTCTCTTTTTCCTTTCATCTGACAAGAAGAAACAGTCTCTGTTCATACAATAAAAAAAACAAAAGACAAAGCTGGAGAAAAAGCAATATACATAGAAATGCAGGACAAAAAGTTCTTTAATTATATTGTAAGCTACCACAATGTTGTCAATTGCGGATTCTCAGAAAATTGCAGTTTGTTCAAATTCCGCAGTATATAGCACCGCAACAGTGGCTATTTGACGCACTTAACTAATAGCATATTGCGGAACACAAAGCAATTTGTTCAAATTGCTATGCTATAATGCATAGAATGACACTACTTGATTACAGGAGAAGAAAGTACTGATCTAGAATAGCCTGAGCTGTCACCCCAACTATATAACTACATCATGACAAAAGCCTTGACTTCTTCATTCATCTACAACTATAACTACATAATGCCTATATATAGTCTCATTCCCAAATTTTAACAACATTCAACTTCGAACTTACTATTTCTACCACAAAAAGATAAAATTATCATAATTAAGACACGTGCTATTAAAAAATGGTTCTTGGCTGAACCAATGTTGCCAGGCTTTCTTACCCGACAAATCTGATTACTAAGGCCCTATTCCAAACTGAGGGTTAAAACAAAAACACAAAAGACACATGCTAATGCTATTCCAATATGGTTCTGAACTTTAGAATTGCACTTTGATTTTAACGTATGGTTCCTGACAACAGCATATTCACCAATGACCATTGACATTTTTTTGACATAATTTGTCTGTAACCAAGCTTTTTTCCTCAGAAGTAACAGACTTAACCATTCTAGAAAAAGGCAAGAAGCCTTGAATGAACCCACTTCTTCTAAGTTAAAAAGAATGTTATTGAGGATGCAAAATGATTCCTTACAAGCAAGGTTTAATAGGGTTGTGACCGTGGATCTAGGCCACAAACTAAAGATTTTACGATGCTGAACCATCCCGCATTGAACCCGCATGGCATATTTGACATAGTTCTCCAAATTCAAGATTAGCAACTGTTACCGCTATTTCAACTTGCTTACAAGATAATCAATTTAGTATAGTAGTCTTCTCCAATGTAACAAATACATCCCTCTGTCTCTAATTATAAACAACTATTGTCCTTTTCACATATTAAGAAAACAATTCAAATTGACAATAAATTTAATACTACAACCAACTTTCTTAATTCTCGTGATTTAGTAAATGAAGTCTTATCTATAGGGGCAGAGGTAGTATTAATAAGGGGTATGGTCAAAAAATAATAATAAACACATCTAGGACTTTAAAAATCTAGTAATTTGAAAAAGGGCTTATATTTAGGGAACAAACTTTTTTCTCAATGGGCACCGCAGGAGTACTAAAAACCAGTAACTGAAATCTATAATAATAAATAGAAATACTCGTTCTATTCTTACACCAACAATCCTAACAGTTTAATATATGAGTTATCTCAAACCCTAGTAATGCCAAAAATGAGCTTCCTCAAAACCTTACCCTATGGTTTAAATCATTCTATCTTATCAATTATAAAAATTGACAAATAAATTAACAAAAATGTGATAAGAAAAAAAAATACCAGCACAGGATTGATGTGTGGATCTGAGAAGAAGGACGAGGACACTGAACAAATGGTCATATCCCAGCTAATCTGAAAATATTCATCTTCGTTAGATCTGAATTTTGTCATCTAGAGAATTTTTATTAAAATCAAACAAAGATGCGTTTTGTTTACACTATCGTTTTCAAGCGCTATTCTTACAACTAGAGAAGACTTCAGAAGATGTTTAGTAGTGTTAAATCTGGCTTCTTTTCTCTCCTCGTTTTTTTTTTTTTTTT
>PGTU02004387.1:0-13403 GCA_002896215.2 Cicer echinospermum
ATATATATATGGTATACTGAGGACTATAGTCTATATATATTAATATATAATGTGACGACGAATTAAGTTCCTATTATTGTCATCTGATATCCACCTATGGTTTTTTTCCATATCAATTAATTAATAATTTAATCAAAAATCTATTTAACTTTGTTCGTAATATCATCACAATTCTATTAAAGTACATAAATGAATTATATAATTATAAATAGAAAATTATATATCACTTATATTAATTAAATAATATAATTTTAATATATTTCAAGATACATATGCTACCGTTGAGGTATTATAATGAACATTTCCTTGAGAAGGTTGGACCTCATCTGGAAACCATGCTCAAAGTACATTGACTAACCTCCATATACTCTTAGTTTAAGTATGCTCGATTATATGTGGAACTAGATCTTGAAAAGAAGCTAATTCCTAAATTAAATATGTGCATTATTGTGATTTTTGTAGACGATGGGGAATTCCACTCTATTTTCACCTAGAAGGATTTTTTCCAATAATTCAAACCGAATTACAACACTTAACTTCAACCAGTTAAGTCTTCTCAACTTCCAGCTTGCACCTACAAATCATTGAAGAAAACAGCCATGGTCGGACTATGTTACAAATGAATGATGTTGAATGAGAGAAAATGAGAGACACATATGGAGAAACCATGTGTTTGAACTACACAACAGAGTCAATTTTATATAGGCTCAAGACAATAAATGAACAAATAAATA
This sequence comes from Cicer echinospermum, assembly GCA_002896215.2. Classification (NCBI taxonomy): domain Eukaryota; kingdom Viridiplantae; phylum Streptophyta; class Magnoliopsida; order Fabales; family Fabaceae; genus Cicer; species Cicer echinospermum. The sequence continues at coordinate 735 of PGTU02004387.1, forward strand.
TGAGAGATATTATCCCTATTTACATGCTATGATATGATACGTAATAAATACAAATATCATAAATATATTTTCAACACTCCCCCTCAAGCTGAAGCATATAAATCATATGCACCAAACTTGTTACATATATAATTGTTTAGAGGATCTCTCAGAACTTAGTGAATAAATCTGCTAATTAATCATTGGAGTAAACAAAGCTAGTGCTAATGTCGCACGATTCGATCTTCTTCACTACAAAGTGATAATGTATCTCAATATGCTTGGTCCTCACATGAAAAATTGAATTAGAGGCAATGTGAAATGCTGCTTGATTTTCACATATTAACGTCATTTTTGTTGCCTCTTCAAATTGAAGCTCTTTGAGTAACTGTTTCAACCAAATAAGCTCACAAGTCACTAATGCCATAGCCCTGTATTCAACTTCAAAGCCATATCTTGCAACTACACTTTGTTTCTTACTCTTCCAGGATATTAAGTTTCCTCCAACAAGTACACAATACCCAGATGTTGGTCGCCTATCAATGGGTGAGCTTGCCCAATCTACATATGAATAACCAACTATCTGAGTATGTTCTCTGTTTTCATAAATTAGACCTTTTCATGGAGCACTTTTAATATATTTCAAGATTCCTATCACATCATCCCAATGTTCTTGGATATGAGAGTTTAAGAATTAGCTTACCACATCGATTGAAAACGAAATGTCTGAATGCGTGATTGCGAGGTAGTTTAATTTACCAACCAATCTTCTATATCCCCCTGAATTTGAAAATGGCTCCCCATGATTAGGTAGAAGTTTGACATTTGGATCCATAAGAGTATCAATTGACTTGGAATTCAATAGATCTGCTTCTTCAAGAATATCCATGGCATATTTCCTTTATGAAGTTACTAAGCCGTCCTTAGATTGGGTTGCCTCAAAACCCAAGAAGTAGCGGAGCTTGCCAAGATCCTTAGATTGTAATTGATGAGGTAAATGTTGTTTCAATTGGAGTATGCTTTGTTGATCACTACAAGTTGTGACAATATCATCTACATAGACAATCAAGTAAATGCACCATTGGGTTGAGTGACGATAAAATAAAGAATGACCAGCTTCACTTTGAATCATACCAAATTATTTCACTAATGTGCTAAATCTGTCAAACCAAGCTCGAGGAGATTGTTTAAGACCATAGAAAAACCCGTGAAGTCGAAAAACAATGGTAGATGACTCCCCCTGAGCACAAATCCAGGTGGTTGCTCCATATACACTTCATCTTCAAGGTCACCATAAAAAAATGCTTGTTTAATGTCAAGTTGGTGCATAGACCAATTTTTGATGGCTTCAATAGATAGGAGTAGTCTAACAAATGCCATCTAAGCCACATGTGATAAATTATCACTATAATCGAGGCTTAAAATTTAAATGTACCCTTCTGCAACCAAACGATCTTTAAAGCGATCAATGTTACCATCATGACCAATTTTCACCGTATAAAGCCAACGACATCATGGTAATGATTTTCTAGATGGTAAAGGAAACAATTTCCTGATACCACTACTCTGAAGTTTACACATCTCATCAATCATTGCTTGTCTCCAAACTGGGTGGGATAAAGCTTCACCTGGAGATTTAGGAATATAAACCATAGACGGGGAAGACAAACAAGTATAATGCAAAGGAGAAAAAAGATGGTAGCTCAAACCAATGCAATAAGGATATAGTTTACGAGTAGGACGTATACCTTTAAGAATAACAATAAGAATATCAACGGTCGAATCCAATAAAGGAGGAGGTGGCGGTGAATGAGTGTTTGGAATGACCTCGATATTAAGAACGGGTGTAATGACATGTACAACCGCTGGTGGTTGACGACAACGGTATGTCTGAAGAGGTTTTATAGTTGGAGGATCCATAAGAGGAGTCTCAAGTGGGACAATCGGAGGGGCTACCGGAGTTGTCTCAGGTGGGACATACATAATAGGCCTTAATGGTAAAAAAGAAGATAAAACAGACTATGATCGGTCCACGTGAATAGTTGCAGACAAAGGATCAAGAAGCAACTCATAATATGTAACAAACTAAAATAATATGACATCAGCTGATATTAGATATCATCGAAGAGTAGGAGAATAACAATGATAACCTTTTTGAGACCGATGATAACAAAAAAAGACACATTTTAGTGATCGAGTGGAAAGTTTGTCAAGACCGGGAGTGAGATAGTGGACAAAACATGTAGACACGGGGAGGAAGTGAGTAAAGATAGGTACGAATAAGAGGATCGAGTGATGGGCTTTTTTTTTTAACAAGAACAAACTAAGACATGTGATTTATAAGATAGCTCGTCATTAGAACAACATCGCCTCAAAAAAGATATGGTACATTACCATGAAGAAAGAGAGTACGAGTGATTTCAATAAGATGCCGATTTTTTTTGCGTTCGGCTACCCGATTTTGTTGAGGTGTATGAGCACAAGATTTTTGATGAAAAATGTAGTTAGAGGTCATAAAATTTTGAAATTGATGAGACAAATATTCATGGGCATTATCAATATGCAAAGTGCAAATGGATACACCAAATTGAGTTTAATTTCCTTATAAAATTATTCAAAAATAAAGAATAATTCAAACCTATTTTTTTAATTAAAATTAACCAAGTACAACAAGAAAAATCATCGATAAAAGTAACAAAATATATATACTTAAGAGTGGAAATATTACGAGAAGGATCCCAAACATTTGAGTGAACTAAAGCAAACGAGGACAAATGTCGTTTATTGGCTCAATAAGAGAAATGAATACAAGTGTGTTTCCCTAACTGACACGATTCACAGTGTAAGATAGATAATTTGGTTAGATTAGGTACTAATTGTTGAAGTTTGGAAATACTCATATAACATAACTGAGCATGTATAGTAAGAGGATAATATGTGGTAGGGCACGCCATTTATAGGTTCGAGAGATAATAAAGGTCATTAAACTCACATCTGAAATCAATATGTCATCCTGTCATTCGATCTTGCAAAGTAACATTTCAATTAGTAAAGTTGACAACACAATCATGAGAATGAGTCAATCGACTGATATAAATTAAATTAAATGGGCATCCAAGAACATAAAGGACATATGTAACTAATAGAGAACCATTGGCTGAGACTATTCTAGATAAATAACCAAAAATAGTGAGAGAGAACAAAAGAGCCTTATTACCAGTAATGTGGTGAGATGCACCAGAATCGAGAATCCATGAGCTAAGAGAAAGTGAGATACAAATAGGTGAATTTTCACTTTGTGCAGTCGAAACACCAGAACTTGAGTTCTGACAATACTCTACCACCGAACAAAATCTTAACAAGTAGCCATCATCACTAAGTAGTTACCTAAAACTAGTAGCAAAATTGTGGAGAAAGATGCTTTTTTTTTTTTGATGAATAGATCTGTGGGATGAACAACGCAAATGATTGACTTGTTGAAAAATATAATAACAAAGAAGAAAGGGATAAACCGGAATTGGGACACGATTTACTGAAAAGAAAAAAAAATCACTGAAGGATAGTGTTACCCCTAGGTAATCATGGTATAAGACTGTCTCTCAATAGGCTCTAGATACTATGTTGAATGATAGAAAATGAGAGAGACATATGGTAAAACCGTGTATTTGAACTACACAACAGAGTCAGTTTTATATAAGTTCAAGGCAATAAATACGCAAATAAATATGAGAGATATTATTCCCATTTACATGATATGATATGAGACATAATAAATAAAATATGATAAATATGTTTTCAATAAATGAGATTGGGTTTTTGTGAAAAATCTCTCTCTTAAGAGTTTGTTTACAATGTATTACTTTCAAATTTTTCTTTTTCAGCACTTAGATAAAATTTGAATGATTGCAGAATATGGTAGTGTTAGTTGCGTTGTGTGTAAATATGGTGCCATCTCCTTTATTCTCAAGTAAGGAAATAAGTTATTTTATATAGCTCTTCATCGTAAGGTATGTATCATTTAGGTAAGGAATGTGTACTTTGTTTCAGAAATACAACTTGTATCTTCATGAGTTTCAACAATTGAATCATTAAAGATAAATTTATCGGTTGAGGTCAAAATTGAATCCCAGAAATCACTCATAACTTGAATGAAAATAGAGAAAACAAATGGTATATGATCAGAGGATAGTATGATTGGAGCATTGTCCCACAAACCATTGGAACATGCAGATTCTAGATGATAATTAGAGGATGTGTATAGCTTGTCTTCTTAGAGGATTAACTGTTATTAGATGATTTACTCTCATAAAAACATTGACTTCTTGAGAGTCGTTGACTTTTTCAGTGTCATTGATTTTATCAAAGGTGTTGACTTTCTTTAGAGGTAGACGAATCAGACGCTTGATGTAGTCATCGGAGACAGCTTAGTCAAAAGCTTGCTTGCATCTCCAGAGAAAACTGAGTCAGACCCTTGCTTTCTTCTTCAGAGGCAATGGAGTCAGGCGCTTGCTTGCATCTCTAGAGGCAACCACAATAGACCATTTATGTCACGACCCGAAATTTAAATGTCGTGACCGGCGCACAAGCTATACTCCTAGCCTGGCAAGCCTATCAACTAACTCAACAATTAAACACTAAATCGTTCCCTAACCATTCAATTATATATATATATATATATATACTTTTCCTCGAAATTTCGACAGAGTATCTTCTGTAACTTCAACATTCCCAAATTTATAAAATCCCTGTTAAATTCTCAATTCAGTCACAATTCAAAGTACATAATCTAATCGTTTAATACAATTTCCAAAAATTTCTAGACTCCAAAATAGCTTCAACTTACATAGACTCAACATACGTTACAAAAATGGTCCTCGATCAAAGAGGCCTACCAAAAAGAAATATGTTGAGACTTGAATCAAATAACAGATTTCTACTCAGCTGCCTGCGAATCTGAAAAAAATAAGCAACATAAAGGGGTAAGTCACAAAGACTTGGTGAGGAGACAACAACCACCATCAATTAGAAGGGAATACAAAGAGGCACGAATAACTGTTTAATCGCTTGACACAAATATTAAAAGTCCAGTTAATACCTAAACGAAATCAAACAAGTAACAATATAAATTTTAGAACCAAGAGGCGGCTTTATCTCATTGATAGCTCTTTCCTCCTAAGGGTGGCTTTTCCCTTAGGGGCTGCTCCATCTAACGGATGGCCCTCTCCTCTCAATCCCGCAACGCATCGTCCCGTATCAATTAGGGAGCTTACATCTCGTTGATAGCCCTCTCCTCCTACGGATGACCTTTCTCGTAGGGGCGGCTCCATCTAACGGTTAACTCTCTCTAATCAACACGAGGTAACTAGGTGCACCTAACGCAGTTAACGATTTAATAATTATAACACCGGTTTCCCAAAACGCGTATTTAAAATCATTTTGTCGTAATTCATGAAAAACATATTCAATCGCATAACAATTCAATATTTAAATACTTTAACTCATACGTGAATCAAATTAATAACATATTATATAATAACTACCGTTAAATTAAATAATTGACGAAATCGAGATAAATTTCAAAGGTTGTGTTCCCCAAATTTTTCAATAAATACTTTAATATAGAAAACAACAAAATAATAATAATAGCATTATAAAAATATATGACGATGATCGTCGTCAACTCACAGCTATGGAGAATCGTCTAAGTTTTCTCTTCAACAATTCTCATAGTAGCTGGCAGGGTCTCAGCTGACAAATCTGAGTATTAAAAATATTTCCAAGACTTTAGAAAAATTATTCTAAAGTTTACTAACTCTAGGAAACTCTAAAAATCGTTTAAATGTACCTTAAGCACAAAATAAGATTTTTAAAGAAAACTACATTTTTCTATGAATTCATACTAGGATTAGAGTTGTGCATTAGCTCAATGAGTCTCAATTAACAACTCTCATTAACTTGGGAAAATATGAGGAAGCTTGCTTAGAGAATGTATACCCTTTCCATGGGTTTATTGTGGCTTTAAGTGAGAGAAAAAAGAAGAAGAATAAGAAGAAGAAAAGAGAAGAAAAGAAAATGAAAATGGGAAAAGATGGGTTGCTGAGAGAGAGAAGGAAGGAGGGGAAAAGTGAAATGAAAAAAAAAAAATAAGGGAAAAGTTGGTTTTTTTTATTTTATTATTATTATTATTTATTATTATATTTTATTATTATATTATTATTATTATTATTATTATATTTTTTTGTTAAAGGCACGGACGTGTCAATCTCCTCCCCTTATAAAAATTCGTCCTCGAATTTATTTGACTTTTTAGTTATTTAATAAATACCACTAACCTTGAGTTTCAATATAAGTGTTGGTACTTTGCACGGATGACTTCTTCGGGTTCCCAAGTAGTTTCTTCACCGGATGGATCACGCCGAATTACTTTTACTGAAACGATATCCTTTGAGCGTAAACGTCTCACTTGGCGATCTAATATATCTACTAGATGTTCAACGTATGATAGAGTTTCATCTAACTGTTCATCTTCATGATTAATCACATGAGAAGGGTCATGAAGATACTTCTGAAGCATCGAAATATGAAAAACTGGATGTACTCCCTAGAGATCCGGTGGAAGTGCCAAGCGATACGCTACTGGTCCGACCCTTTCTAAAATTTCAAATGGTCCAACGAACCTTGGGCTTAGTTTCCCCTTTTTACCAAACCACAACACTCCTTTCATTGGTGAAACTCGTAGGAATACATGTTCTCGCACTGAAAACTCTAAGGGACGACGTCTCTTATCAGAATAAGATTTTTGCCTACTTTGAGTTGTCACTAAGCGATCCCGAATCAATTTAAGTTTTTCAATGGCATCTTGAACCAATTCTGGACCGACTAATTTAGCTTCACCAACTTCAAACCACCCTATCGGAGACCTACACCGTCTTCCGTACAAAGCCTCGAACGGAGCCATCTGAATACTAGATTGATAACTATTATTGTATGCAAATTCCATCAAGGGCAAATGTTGATCCCAACTACCCCCAAGATCCAAAACACAAGCACGAAGCATGTCTTCCAATATTTGTATAGTCCTTTCAGACTGACCATGTGTTTGAGGATGAAAAGCTGTTCTAAGCTTCAAACGAGTTCCTAATGAAGTTTGGAACAACTTCCAAAATTGAGCAGTAAATTGAGCCCCATGGTCAGAAATAATACACACTGGTACACCATGCAAAGAGACAATTTTATCTAAATAAAGTTTAACATATTGAGATGCAGTATAAGTAGTCTTCACAGGCAAAAAGTGTGCAGATTTGGTCAACCGATCTATAATCACCCACACCGAGTCATAACCTCTGTGGGTTCGTGATAATCCTGTGACAAAATCCACAGCGATACCTTCCCACTTCCATTCAGGTATATCAACAGGTTGAAGTAACCCCGCAGGCTTTTGGTGCTCAGCCTTTACTTGTTGACACACTAAGCACCTAGAGACAAAAACTACTACGTCTCTCTTCATCCCTTCCCACCAATACAATTCTCTCAAGTCTTGATACATCTTATTAGAACATGGGTGAATAGTATAAGAAGAATGATGAGCCTCCTCTAAAATTTTTCTCCTTAAGCCACCAAAATTTGGGACACACAGTCGAGCCTTCAACCTCAGCACACCATCAGAATCAACTGAAAAGTATGAAATTTTACCATTCTGAACACTATTTACCATATTCACCAAGTATGGGTCTTGACTTTAAGCTTCTTTGATATCATCAACTATGGTTGGACGAATTTGTACGTGGGCTAAAAGTAATCTCGAATGACCAAGTTCCAATTGAATTCCACTTTCAACAACTTCTTGAAATTCTTTAACTATTGGCCTCTTTACTTCTGCTATATGAGCAAGACTGCCCATGGACTTCCTACTCAAAGCATCTGCAACAACATTTGCCTTCCCTGGATGGTATAAGATTGTGCAATCATAATCTTTCAAAAGTTCCATCCATCTTCTTTGTCTTAAATTTAAGTGTCGCTGCTGAAAGATATACTTAATACTTTTATGATCGGTATAAATCTCACAAGTTTCACCATATAGATAGTGCCTCCAAATCTTAAGAGCGAAGATAACTGCAGCCATTTCCAAATCATGTGTGGGATAGTTCACTTCATGCCTCTTGAGTTGTCTAGATGCATAGGCAATAACTTTACCTTGTTGCATAAGTACACAACCGAGACCAACTCTACAAGCATCACAATAAACTGCATAACTTTCACCACCTATAGGTAATGCCAAAATAGGTGCTGACGTCAAGTACTCCTTCAATTTTTGAAAGCTTTCCTCACATGCATCAGTCCATCGGAACTCAACTTTCTTCTGGGTTAACCTAGTCAATGAAGATGCAATCTTTGAGAAATCCTTCACAAAACGTCGATAATAACCAGCTAAGCCAAGAAAACTCCGGATCTCCTTCACTGTGGTAGGTCTGGGCCAATTCTGGACTGCTTCCACCTTACTTGGATCTACGCTTATTCCATTCTTAGACACAACATGTCCTAAAAATGCCACACTATCCAGCCAAAACTGACATTTTGAGAATTTGGCATATAATTGTTTATCTCTTAAGGTTTGCAAAACCAACATTAAATGTCGCTCGTGTTCTTCTTTACTCTTGGAATAAACAAGGATGTCATCAATAAACACAATCACAAATTGATCCAAGAATGGTTTAAAAACGGGATTCATCAAATCCATGAAAGCTGCTGGGGCATTAGTAAGCCCGAAAGACATAACCAGGAATTCATAATGTCCATAACGCGTGCGGAAGGCTGTCTTCGTTATGTCATCCCTCTTAATCTTCAACTGGTGATACCCCGACCGCAAATCAATCTTAGAAAAACATTGAGCTCCTTGAAGTTGGTCAAACAACTCATCAATGCGGGGTAACGGATATTTATTCTTCACAGTTACTTTATTCAACTGTCGGTAGTCTACACATAGCCGCATGGATCCATCTTTCTTCTTCACAAATAAGACGGGTGCTCCCCAAGGAGAAGAACTTGGACGAATAAAACCCTTATCAAGAAGATCTTGAAGTTGTCCCCTTAACTCTTTAAGTTCTGCTGGTGCCATACGATAAGGAGGTATGGATATAGGATGAGTGTTTGGAACTAAGTCTATAGAGAATTCAATCTCCCTGTCAGGTGGTAACCCAGGAAGTTCTTCAGGAAAAACATCTGGAAATTCACTTGCTATTGGAATTTTTTCCAATTTCTCTTCAGCCACTTGTGTATCCCTTACCACAGCTAAGTACGCTTGACAACCTCTTCTCATTAACTTGCTAGCTGCCAAGGCTGAGATTTGGTTACGTGGTACCCAACAACGTCCTCCTTGAAACGAGAAGACCGGTTGTCCTGGTATCTCAAATTTCACCACTTTGTTATGACAATCCAAAGTGGCATGATGCAAAGCCAACCAATCCATACCCAAAATCACATCGAAATCTATCAAGTCAATAACTACTAAATCTACCGACAACACCTTGTCATCAATAATTACATCACAAGAACGATACACCGACTTAGCAAGCAAATTTTCACCAACAGGTGTAGCGACAACTAAAGGCTCTTCTAAAGAAGATGAACATTTACCAAGTTGAGTAGCAAACCACGAGGATACAAAAGAATGTGTAGCTCCAGGATCAAACAAAACATGAGCATCTCTAGAACATATAGAAAGTATACCTGTAACTACTGCATTGGATGTCTGAGCATCCTGACGAGTCAAAGCAAACACTCGAGCCTGACCTCTTCCTGCTGGTATCTGACCTCTACCGCCAAATCCTCTACCTCGCTGCTGGAATGTTCCTAAACCTCTGACATAAGAATTTCCACTATGCCGCACAGATGCAGAATGAGTTTGAGAAGATGCCAAAGCTGTTGGTGCTGATGCATAACTAGAGGATGGATGTGTCGTATCTACAGGACAATCCCTCCTGATGTGACCTATTTGGCCACATTGGTAGCACACCTTAACATTACCATCTCTAGAACAATTCCCGAAGTGAAACCTACCACAAGTAGAACATCGTGTAGCTGAAACACCAGAATGTCTCTGAGGAAAAATGGATTGTGATGCTGCTCCAGAATCTGATCTACGAATCTGCACTGTCCTAGAAGACTGCCCATTATGACCACCCCTTTGAGACATGAGTCCTTGTTGCCCCTGATAACCAAACATAGATCCACCACCGCGGCTTGAATAGTTACTGTAAGATCCTTCAATCCTTTGCTTCTTATGTGAATCTTGTCTATTGCCTCCTTTTTCCTTCTGTCGTTGCTCAATCAAAAGAGCCAAACTCAAAACCTCAGCAAAAGTAGAACAATTCGACCCAACCACAGATCTAAATAAATAATCCTTCAATCCTCTAATGAACCTCTTAACATGCATCTCCTCAGTGATAGGATAAGGAGCATGTCTAGAGAGCTGTGTAAAACGAGCACTGTACTCTGAAACTGTCATACCCTCCGTTTGCTCCAACCGCTCAAACTCATGAGCTAATCCATCTCTAACACTCTCCAGAAGAAAACGAGCCATGAACAACTGAGAAAACTCTCTCCATGCCAACGGAGGTGACCCCACTTGTCTACCATGTGACACTATATCAAACCAATCACGTGCCACGCCTATTAGTTGAAATGATGTCAGTTCTACTGCTCTTACCTCAGAACAACCCAATGCTCTCCAAAGCCGCTCTAGACTGTCAATGAATTGTTGTGGATCCTCAGTTGCACTAGACCCAGAAAAAGTAGGGGGTTTAAGCTTCATGAAGTCTGGTAAAGTAACCTCAATACCCCTTGTTGCAGCAGTTGTCTGACGCTCAACTTGTCCAACCTCTTGTTGACCATTGAAATTTTCATGCCTTTGTTGTAATCCCTGTAGAACAGCAGCAAACTCTTCCATGGCTGGATTTTCGCGCCTCCTCCTAGGTACCTCAACATCAGCATTCAAACCACGTCCGCCAACACTAGCTCTACGCCTGTTTCGAGCATGAACTGAAACACGACCTCGTTGACGAACGCCTTGAGCTTGAGAAATTGATTCATCAACAATTTCCCTTATAGTAGGATTCCTAGTCTTGGGTGGCATTCTCACCTATTCAAAGAACATTGATCCAAAAATTGAATAAGACGACAAGAAATTGTGGAGAGGTAGTGATGATGAATTTAAACACAGATTCAGACAACAGATGAGACTCTCATAGAGTGCTAATAGCCCTTGCAAGTAAGTTATGCCCGGGTACACAATTTACTAACAAGAATCTAATATCACCATATGTTTGCAGCTATTAGGACCTATGACCGAGCTCTGATACCAACTTTGTCATGATCCGAAATTTAAATATCGTGACCGCCGCACAAGCTATACTCCTAGCCTGACAAACCTATCAACTAACTTAACAATTAAACACTAAATCGCTTTTTAACCGTTTAAAAATATATATATGCTTTTTTCCCGAAATTTCGACAGAGTATCCTCTGTAACTTCAACATTCCCAAATTTTGTAAAATCCCTGTTCAGCTTTCAATCCAGTCATAATTCAAATAACATAATCAAATTGCTTAATACACTTCTCAAAAAAAAACTAAATAGACTTTCTAGACTCCAAAATAGCTGCAATTACATAGACTCAACAAATATTACAAAATGGTCCTCAATCAAAGAGGCCTACCAAAAAAAAGAAGTTGTTGAGACTTGAATCAAATAATAGATTCCTACTCAGCTGCTTGCGAATCTGAAAAATAATAAGCAACATAAAGGGGTAAGTCACAAAGACTTAGTGAGGAGACAACAACCACCATCAATTAGAAGGGAAACACAAAAGGCACGAATAACTGTTTAATCGCTTGACAAAAATATTAAAAATCCAGTGAATAACGAAACGAAATCAAAATGAACAACCTTAAAATCATTATAAAAATCAAACAAATAACAATACAAATTTTTAGAACCAAGAGGCGGCTTTATCTCATTGATAGCCCTCTCCTCCTAAGGGTGGCCTTTCCCTTAAGGGCGGCTCCATCTAACGGATGGCCCTCTCCCCTCAATTCCGCAACGCATCAGCACGTATCAATTAGGGAGCTTACATCTCGTTGATAGCCCTCTCCTCCTACGGATGACCTCTCTCGTAAGGGCGGCTCCATCTAACAGTTAACTCTCCCTAATCAACACGTGGTAACTAGGTGCACCTAACGCAGTTAACGATTTAATAATTATAACACAAAACACGTATTTAAAATCATTTCATCGTAATTCATGAAAAACATATTCAATCGCATAACAAATTCAAGATTTAAATACTTTAGATCATACGTAAATCAAAATAATAACATATTATATAACAACGACCGTTAAATTAAATAATTGACGAAATTGAGATAAAATTCAAAGGTTGTGTTTCCCAAATTTTTCAATAAATACTTTAATATAGAAAACAAGTAAAATAATAATAATAACAGTATAAAAATATATGACGATGATCGTCGTCAACTCACAGTTATGGAGAATCGTCTAAGTTTGCTCTCCAACAACTCTCAGAGTAGCCGACAAGGTCTCAGTTGACAAATCTGAGTATAAAAAATATTTCCAAAACTTTAGAGAAATTTATTCTAAAGTTTAACTACCTCTAGGAAACTATCAACATCATT
>PGTU02004392.1:0-45251 GCA_002896215.2 Cicer echinospermum
TCTGTATTTCCGGAACAGACGAGGGCTAGATGTTTTGAAAAGTTTACGCGGAACTTGAAGAATGTTATAAATTTTGGAGAAGTAATGCTAATAAGGGTCTCTGTCGGTCGTGATTTCATTTGGACTTTTCAGACGATTTCGTGTCTTTGACAAAAATGGCAAAAAAATATTTTTCGGACCATACGATGGCGAGTGTTTGAAAATCTGACTCGGAATCGGAAAATTGTTATATATTTAAGACCAAGAATGTTATAAGGGTCCCAGTCCTCGATTTTCATCTAGTATTATTGGGTGATTTTTGTACCAACTGACTGAAATTCTTTTTTTTGAACAAAACAATGCTAGTTTTTGAAATCCGACATGGAACTCGAACACAATTATAAATAGGAGAAGAATGCTATAAGGGTCTCTCGGTCCTCGATTTCATTTGGACTTTTCAGGCGATTTTCTTACCCCTCAACAAAACAGGACCGAAATCTATATTTTCGGACCAGACGGATGGCAAGTGTTTGAAATCTGGCATGGAACCTAAAAACCAGTAATAAATTTTGGAGAAGAATGGTATCAGGGTTTCTCGGTCTTCGGTTTCATCTGGACTTTTCTGGTGATTTTTGTACTAACCTGACAAAAAATGGACTGAAATTCGTATTTTGAAACAAGTTATTGCTAGTGTTTGAAATCTGACGCGGAATGCAAAACTCTTTTACAAATTTAGGAGATGAATGTGATAAGGGTCTCCCGATCCTCGATATCATCAGGGCTTTTAGGCGATTTTCGTACCACCCGACAAAAATGGACCGAAATCCGTATTTTTCGAACAAGACAATTGCTAGTGTTTGAAATCTGAGGCGGAACCCAAAACACAGTTATATAATTTAGGAAAGAATGTTATAAGAGTCTCTTGGTCCTCGGTATAATCTGGTCTGTTCAGGCCAATTTTCGTACCACCTGACAAAAATGGACCGAAATTTGTATTTTCAGACCAGATGATGGCTAGTGTCAGAAATCTGGTGCGAAACTCGAAACACAGTAACAAATTTTGGAGAAGAACGTTATAAAGGGTCTCTCGGTCCTCGATTTGATTTGGACTTTTCAGGCGATTTTTGTACCCCTCGACAAAAAATGGACTAAAATCTGTATTTTCGGACATGACTTGACTAGTGTTTGAAATATAGCGCGAAACTCGAAACATATTTTATAAATTTAGAAGAAGAAGGCTATAAGAGTCTCTCGGTCCTCGATTTCATCTGACTTTTTGTGCGATTTTCGTACCACCCGACTAAATTGGACCGAAATCCGTATTTTTGACAAAAACGATGGCTAATGTTTGAAATATGACGCGGAAACCGAAGCACAATTATAAATTTTGGAGAAGAATGCTATAAGGATTTCCCTGTCAACAATTTCATCTGGACTTTTCAGGCGATTTTCGTACCATTGACAAAAGACCGAAACACATTTATAAAATTTTGAGAAGAATGATATAAGGGTTCCTGGTCCTAGATTTCATTTGACCTTCGGGCGATTTTCGAACAACCAGACTAAAATGGAACGAAATTCATATTTTTGAACAAAATGATGGTTAATGTTTGAAATCTGGCGCGGAACCCGAGACACAGTTGTAAAATTTGGAGAAGAATGCTATAAGGGTCTCCCAGTCTTCGATTTCATCTGGACTTTTCGGGCGATTTTCATACCACCTAACTAAAATGGATCAAAATTCGTATTTTTCGAACAAGACTATGGCTAGTGTTTGAAATCTGACGCGGAAACCAAAAACACAGTTATAAATTTTGAAGAAGAATGTTATAAGGGTCCTTGGGTCCCCGATTTGATCTAGACCTTTCGGGCAATTCTTGAACCATCCGCCCAATATGGACCCAAATCTGTATTTTCAAACCAAACGATAGCTAGTGTTTGAAATCTGACACAGAACCTAAAATACAGTTAAACTTTTTGGAGAAGAATGCTATAAGGTCTTCCGGTCCTCGATTTCATCTAAACTTTTCGGGCGATTTTCGTACCACCCGACAAAATGGACCGAAATCCGTAATTTTGAACAAGACAATGGATAATGTTTGAATTCTGACGCAGAACCTGAAACACAGTTTCAAATTTTGGAGAAGAATGATTTAAGGGTCTCCAGTCCTCGATTTCGTCTATACTTTTCGGTCGATTTCGTACCACATGACTAAAATGGATCGAAAGTCGTATTTTCAAACAAAACGATGGTTAGTGGTTGAAATTAGACACAGAACCTGAAACACAGTTATAAATTTTGGAGAAGAATGATGTAAGGGTCTCTCGTACAAATGAAACAAAATACACCGAAGTTCGTATTTTCGAACAAGCAGTGGATAGTGTTGGAAATCAGGCGCGGAACTTGAAACAAAGTTATATATTTTGGGGAAGAATGCTATAAATGATCTCGCGTCCCTCGATTTCATTTGACATTTCGGGCGATTTTCGTACTACTCGACATAAATGGACCAACATCTGTATTTTCGGACCAGATGATGCTTGTGTTAGAAATATGGCGCGAATCTTGAAACATAGTTATAAAATTTTAAAGAAGGATGTTGTAAGGGTCACTCGTCCTCGATTTCATCGGACTTTTTGAACGATTTTCGTACCACCCGACTAAAATGGACCGAAATCCGTATTTTTCGAATAAGACGATGGCTAGTGTTTTGAAATCTAACGTGGAACTCGAAAGAAAATTATAAAATTTAGAAGAAGCATGATATAACAGACTCTCGGTCCTCGATTTTATCTAGACTTTTCAGGCGATTTTCGTACCATCCAACAAAAATGGACCAAAGTCCGTAGTTTCAAACCAAACGATGGCAAGTGTTTTGAAATTTGACGAAGAACCGAAACAAAGTTATAATTAGTAGAAGAATGCTATAAGGGTCTCTTGGTCCTCGATTTCATCTAGACTTTTCGGCGATTTTTGTACCACCAGACAAAAATGGACCCAAATTCATATTTTCTTACAAGACGATGGCTAGTGTTTGAAATTTGATGCGGAACCCGAAACATAATTATAAATTTTGGAGAAGAATGCTATAAGGGTATCTTGGTCCACGATTTCATCTGGTCTTTTTGGGCGATTTTTGTACCACCCGACAAAAATAGACCGAAATATGGCGCGGAACCTGAAACATAGTTATAAATTTTTGAGAAGAATGCTATAAGGGTCTCTCGGTCCTCGATTTCATTTGGACTTTTAAGGCGATTTTCTTACCCCCCGACAAAACAGGACCGAAATCTATATTTTCGGACCAGACGATGGCAAGTGTTTGAAATCTGGCACGGAACCTAAAAACCAGTAATAAAATTTTGGAGAAGA
This sequence comes from Cicer echinospermum, assembly GCA_002896215.2. Lineage (NCBI taxonomy): Eukaryota > Viridiplantae > Streptophyta > Magnoliopsida > Fabales > Fabaceae > Cicer > Cicer echinospermum. The sequence continues at coordinate 3,353 of PGTU02004392.1, forward strand.
ATGGTATCAGGGTCTCCCGTTTTTTCGAACAAGACGATGGATTTGTGTTGCTATCCTGACACGGAATCCGATACACAGTTATAAATTTAGATGAAGAATGTTATAAGGGTCACTCAGTCCTATATTTCATCTGGACTTTTCGGGAAATTTTCGTACACCTCGACAAAAAATAGACCAAAATCTGTATTCTCGGAACAGACGATGGCTAGTGTTTGAAAATTTGACGCGGAACCCGAAACACAGTTATAAATTTATGAGAAGAATGCTTTAAGGGTCATTTGGTCCTCGATTTCATTGGGACCTTTTAGGCGATTTTCGTACCACCCGACAAATATGTACCGAAATTCGTATTTTTGGACTAGACAATGGCTAGTTTTTGAAAATCTGACGCATAACCCGAAAATCAGTTATAAATTTAGGAAAAGAATGTTACAAGAATCTTTTTCTCCTCGTTTTCATCTGGACTTTTCGGGCAATTTTCGTACCCCTCAACAAAAATGGACCAAAATCTGTATTTCTGGAACAGACGAGGGCTAGTGTTTGGAATTTGACGCGGAACTTGAAACATAGTTATAAAATTTTGGAGAAGAATGCTATAAGGTCTCTCGGTCGTCGATTTCATTTAGACTTTTCAGACGATTTTCGTGTCCTTTGACAAAAATGGACCAACAAATATATTTTCGGACCATACGATGGCGAGTGTTTGAAATCTGACTCGGAATCGGAAACACTGTTATATATTTAAGAAAAGAATGTTATAAGGGTCTCCTAGTCCTCGATTTCATCTAGTATTTTTGGTGATTTTTGTACCAACTGACTGAAAATTCTTATTTTTGAACAAACAACAAGGGCTAGTTTTTGAAAAATCCGACATGGAACTCGGAACACAATTATAAATTTAGGAGAAGAATGCTATAAGGGGTCTCTCGTCCTCGATTTCATTTGGACTTTTCAGGCGATTTTTCTTACCCCTCAACAAAACAGGACCGAAATCTATATTTTCGGACCAGACGATGGCAAGTGTTTGAAATCTGGCACGGAACCTAAAAACCAGTAATAAATTTTGGAGAAGAATGGTATCAGGGTTTCTCGGTCTTCGGTTTCATCTGGACTTTTCTGGTGATTTTTGTACTACCTGACAAAAATGGACTGAAATTCGTATTTTTGAACAAGACTATATGGCTAGTGTTTGAAATCTGACGCGGAATGCCAAAACTCTGTTACAAATTTAGAAGAAGAATGTGATAAGGGTCTCCCGATCCTCGATTTCATCTAGGGCTTTTCAGGCGATTTTCGTACCACCCGACAAAAATGGACCGAAATCCGTATTTTCGAACAAGACAATTGCTAGTGTTTGAAATCTGAGGCGGAACCAAAACACAGTTATAAATTTAGGAAAAGAATGTTATAAGGTCTCTTGGTCCTCGGTATCATCTGGTCTTTTCGGGCGATTTTCGTACCACCCGACAAAAATGGACCGAAATTTGTATTTTGAACAAGATGATGGATAATGTTTGAATTCTGGTGCAGAACTCTGAAACACAGTAACAAATTTTGGAGAAGAACGATATAAGGGTCTCCCAGTCCTCGATTTCGTCTATACTTTTCGGCGATTTTCGTACCACTCGACTAAAATGGATCAAAAGTCATATTTTCAAACAAAACGATGGTTAGTGGTTTGAAATTAGACACAGAACCTGAAACACAGTTATAAATTTTGAAGAAGAATGATATAAGGGTCTCCTAGTCCACGATTTCATTTGGACTTTTTGGGCGATATAAGGTCTCCGATCGTCACTTTCATCCGGAATCCGAAACACATTCATATATTTAGGAGAAGAATTATATAAGGTCTCCGGTCCGCGATTTCATCTAGTATTTTCGGGTGTTTTCGTACCACCCGACTTAAATAGACCAAAATTCGTATTTTTGAACAAAACATTGGCAGGTGTTTTCGAAATCCTACACGGAACTTGAAACACAATTATAAATTTAGAAGAAGAATGATGTAAGGGTCTCCTTGTCCTTGATTTTATTTGGACTTTTTGGGCAATGTTCGTACCACCAGACTAAAATGGACCAAAATCTGTATTTTCGAACAAAACGATGGTTAGTGTTTGAATCTGACACGGAACCCAAAACACAGTTATAAATTTTGGAGAACAATGCTATAAGGGTCCAGTCTTCGTACATCTGAATACAAACCTAACTACACCGATCAATTCGTATTTTCGAACAAGACAGTGGATAGTGTTTGGAAATTAGACGCGGAACCTGAAACACAAAGTTATAAATTTTGGGAAGAATGCTATAATGATCTCGCGGTCCTCGATTTCATCTAGACATTTCGGGCGATTTTTGTACTACTCGACATATATGGACCAACATCTGTATTTTCGGACCAGATGATAGCTAGTGTTTGAAATATGGCGCGAATCTAAAACAAAGTTATAAATTTTGGAGAAGAATGTTGTAAGGGTCACTCGGTCCTCGATTTCATCGGGACTTTTCGAACGATTTTCGTACCACCTGACTAAAATGGACCGAAATCCGTATTTTCGAACAAGACGATGGCTAGTGTTTGAAATCTAACGCGGAAATCGAAAGAAAATTATAAATTTAGAAGAAGCATGATATAACAGACTCTCGGTCCTCGATTTTATCTTGACTTTTCGGGCGATTTTCGTACCATCCAACAAAAATGGACCAAAGTCCGTAGTTTCAAACCAAACGATGGTTAGTGTTGAAATTTGACGAAGAACCCGAAACAAAGTTATAATTTAGTAGAAGAATGCTATAAGGGTCTCTTGGTCCTCGATTTCATCTAGACTTTTCGGGCGATTTTTGTACCACCAGACAAAAATGGACCGAAATTCATATTTTCTTACAAGACGATGGCTAGTGTTTGAAATTTGATGCGGAACCCGAAACATTTTTGTCGGGTGGTATGATTTTCGCCCGAAAAGTCCAGATTTCATCGAGGACTGTGAGACCCTTATAGCATTCTTCTTCTAAATTTAAAATTGTGTTTCGGGTTTTGAGTTTCGTATTAGATTTCAAACACTAGCCATCGTCTGGTTCATAAATATGGATTTCGTTCCATTTTTGTCAGGTGGAACGAAAATCGCCTGAAAAGTCCATATGAAAATGAGGATCACGAGACCCTTTTAGCATTCGTCTCCTAAATTTTTAATTATATTTCGGGTAAGATTTCAAATACTAGCCATCATCTGGTACGAAGTTACGGAATTCGGTCCATTGTTTTGGGTGGTATGAAAATCGCCCGAAAGGTCTAAATGAAATCGAGGACTGGGGGGCCCTTATATCATTCTAGTCCTAAATTTTAAATTGTGTTTTGGGTTTCGAGTTTCGGATAAGATTTCAAACATTAGCCATCGGCTTGTTCGAAAATATGGATTTCATTCCATTTTTGTCAGGTGGTACGAAAATCGCTTGAAAAGTCGAGATGAATCGAGGACCGAGAGACCCTACGACATTCTTCAACTAAATTTATAATTGTGTTTCGAGTTCGGTACTAATTTCAAACATTGTCCATCGTTTGTTCCAAAAATATGGATTTTGTTCCATTTTATAATTGTTTTGGGTTCCATGTCAGATTTCCCAACACTAGCCATCGTTTGGTTAAAAAATACGGATTTCGGTCTATTATTTTCGAGGGGTACGAAAATCACCAGAAAACACCAGATGATATCGACGACCGAGAGACACCTATAGCATTTGTCTAGTTAGAAAATATAGATGATATTTCTCCTAAATTTATAACTGTGTTTCAGGTTCCACGTCAAATTTCATACACTAGCCATCGTCTAGTCAAAAAATACGAATTTTCAATTCATTTTTGTCGGGTAGTATGAAAAATCACACGAAAAGTCAAGATGAAATTGAGGACCGATAAACCCTTATAGCATTCTTCTCCTAAATTTATAACTATTTTTCGGGTTCCACGCTAGATTTCAAACACTAGCCATCGGTCTAGTCCGAAAATACGGATTTCAGACAATTTTTTTTCATTTGGTACAAAATCTCCCGAAAAGTTGATGGAAATCAAGGATCCATTTACCTTAATTCGATTGTTCTCCTAAATTTATAACTCTGTTTCGGGTTCCGCATCATAATTTTAACACCGCATCGTTTGGTCCGAAAATATGGATTTCGATCTTTTTGTCGATTCGAAAATTTAAAACAAGACAAGTTTCGCATAAGATTTCAAACACTAGCCATCGCTAGGTCCAAAATACGAATTTCAGTCCATTTTTGTCAGGGTGGTACGAAAATCCCCTGAAACGTCCAATCAAAATGAGGACCCGGAGACCTTTATAGCATTCTTTTCCTAAATTTATATTTGCGTTTCAAGTTCCGCGACAGATTTCAAACACTAGCCATCGTCTTGTTCCAAAATATGGATTTAGCTCCATTTTTTTCCGGGTGTACGAAAATCGCCCGAAAAGTCCAGATGAAATCGAGGACCAGAAGACCCTTACAGAATTCTTCTCCTACATTTAAGACTGTGATTCGGGTTTCCGTCTAAGATTTAAAACACAAGCCATCGTCTAGTCCGAAAATACGGTTTTTGGTCCATTCTTCTCCTAAATTTGTAACAGTGTTTTGGGCTCGGCGTCGTATTTCAAACACTAGTCATCGTGTGAACCAAAATACGAATTTTTGTCCATTTTTGTTGTGAAGTACGAAAATCGCCCGAAAAATCCATATGAAATCGAGGACCAAGATACCCTTTTAGAATTCTTCTCCTAAATTCTTCTCCTAGTCAGGTGGTACGAAAATCTCCAGATGAAATCGAGGACCAGGAGACTCTTATAACATTCTTCTCTTCAATTTATAACTATGTTTTGGGTTCCACGTTAGATTTCAAACACTAGCCATCGTCTTGTTCGAAAAATACGGATTTCAGTCCATTTTTTTCCGGTGGTACGAAAGTTGCCTGAAAAGTCCATATGATATCGAGCGCCGGAGACACCTATAGCATTCTTCTCCAAAATTTATAATAATGTTTTAGGTTCCCCGTCAAATTTCATAACACTAGCCTCGTCTAGTCCGAAAATACAGATTTCGGTCCATTTTTGTCGGGAGGTACGAAAATCGCCCGAACAACGCCGATAAAATCGAGGACCGAGAGATCCTTACAACATTCTTCTCCTAAATATACAACAGTGTTTCACGTTATGCGTTAGATTTCAAACACTAGACACCGTCTTGTTCGAAAATACAGATTTCGGTCCATTTTTTTCTTGTGGTACAAAAGTCGCCCGAAATGTCCAGATGAAATCGAGGACCGAACGACCCTTATATCATTATTCTCATTAATATATAACATTTTTTAGGCTTCCCGTGCAAATTTCAAACACTAGCAATCGTTCGGTACGAAATAATACAAATTTTGTGTCAATTTTTGTCGAGGGGATTGAAAAATCGCCCAAAAAGTCCAGATGAAATCGAGGACCGAGAGACCTTATAGAATTATTCTTCTAAATTTATAACTGTGTTTTCGTTTCCGTGTCAAATTTCAAACACTAGCCATTGTGTGGTTTGAAAATACAAATTTTGGTCCATTTTTGTCGAGGGGTACGAAACTCGCCGAATAGTCCAGATGAAATCGAGGACGGGAGACCCTTATAGATTTCTTCTCCTAAATATATAACAGTGTTTTGGATTCCGCATCAAATTTCAAATACTAGCCATCGTCTTGTTTGAAAATACAGATTTTGATCCATTTTTGTAGAGGTATACGAAATCGCCCGAAAAGTCCAGATGAAATTGACGATCGAGAGACCCTTAAAGCATTCTTCTTCTAAATTTATAATTGTGTTTCGTGTTCCGCATCAGATTTTAAACACTAGCCATCATTTTATTCAAAAACACGAAAATCGGTCCATTTTTGTCAGGTGGCACGAAAATTGCAATAAATGTCCAGATGAAATCGAGGACCAGGAGACTCTTATAGCATTCTTCTCCTAAATTTATAAATGTGTTTCTGGTTCCGCATTAGATTTCAAACACTAGCCATCGTCTGCTTCGAAAATACGGATTTCGGTCCATTTTTGTCGGTAGCACGAAAATCGCGAAAAGTCCAGATGAAATCGAGGACTGAGATACCCTTATAGCATTCTTCTCCTAAATATATAATAGTGTTTTGGGTTCCGCATCAGAATAATGAGGAGTTTTAGGAGATGAATGTTAAAAGGGGTCTCTCGGTTCTCGATTTCATTTGGACTTTTTGTGCGACTTTCTTACTACCCACTACAAAAATGCACCAAATCTGTATTTTCGTACAAGACGATGGCTAGTGTTTGAAATCTGATGCGAAACCCAAAATATTGTTATATATTTAGGAGAAGAATTCTATAAGGGTCTCAAGGTCCTCGATTTCATCTAGACTATTCGAGCGATTTTCGTACCACCCGACAAAAATGGACCAAAATCTGTATTTTCGAACAAGACGATGGATATTGTTTGAAATCTGACGCGGAACCTGATACACAGTTATAAATTAGGAGAAGAATGCTATAAGAGTCTCTTGGTCCTCGATTTCATCTGGTATTTTTCGGGTGATTTTTGTACCACTCGATTAAAATGGACCCAAATTCGTATTTTTGAACAAAACAATGGCTAGTGTTTGAAATCCGACACGGAACTCGGAACACAATCATAAATTTAAGAGAAGATTGCTATAAGGGTCTCTCGTCCTCGATTTCATCTGGGCTTTTTAGGCGATGGCAAGTGTTTGAAATCTATATTTTTGGACCAAACGATGGCAAGTGTTTGAAATCTGGCGCAGAACCTAAAAACCAGTAATAAATTTTGGACAAGAATGATATCAGGGTCTCCTGGTCCTCGATTTCATCTAGACTTTTCGGGTGATTTTCGTACCACTCGACAAAAAATGGACCGAAATCCGTATTTTCGAACAAGATGATTGCTAGTCTTTTAAATATGACGCGGAAACCGAAACATAATGATAAATTTAGGAGAAGAATGCTATAAGAGTCTCCTGGTCTCGATTTCATATCGTCTTTTTGGGCGATTTTCGTACCACCCGACAAAAATGGACCGAAATTCTTATTTTCAGACCAGACGATAGCTAGTGTTTGTAATCAGGTGCGCAACCCAGTTATAAATTTTGGTTAACAATGCTACAAGGGTCTCCCGATCTTCAATTTCATTTGGATTTTTCGGGCAATTTTCATACGATCTAACTAAAATGGACCGAAATTTGTATTTTCGAAAAGACTATGGCTAGTGTTTAAATCTGACTTGTAACCCGAAACACAATTATAAATTTTGGAGATGAATGATATAACGGTCTCCCGGTCCTAGATTTCATCTGGACTTTTCTGGCGATTTTCGTACCACCCGACTAAAATGCATCGAAATCTGTATTTCGAACAAGATGATTGTTAGTGTTTGAGATCTGACGAGGAACCTGAAACACAATTTTAAATTTAGAAGAAGAATGCTATAAGGGTCTCTCGGTCCTCGATTTGATCTGCACTTTTCGGGCGATTTTCCTACCCCTCGACAAAAATGGACCAAAATCTATATTTTTCGTACCAAACGATGGCTAGTGTTTGAAATCTGGCACGGAACCTAAAAACCAGAAATAAAATTGGGAGAAGAATGTTATCAGGGTCTCCAGGTCTTCGGTTTCGTCTAGACCTTTTGGGTGATTTTCGTACCACCTGACAAGAAATGGACCGAAATTCGTATTTTCGAACAAGATGATGGATAGTGTTTAAATTCTAACGCAGAACCCGAAACAGAGTTACAAATTTTGGAGAAGAATGCCATAAGGGTCCCTCGGTCCTTGATTTCATCTAGACTTTTCGGGCGATTTTGGTAACCCTTGACAAAAATGAACTAAAATAATTATTTTCGGACCATACTTGGGCTAGTGTATGAAATATAACGTGAAACTCGAAACACAGATATAAATATAGAAGAAGAATGATATAAGGGTCTCTCGGTCCTCGATTTCATATTGACTTTTCGGGCGATTTTCGTACCACCCGACTAAAATGTAACGAAATGCGTATTTTCGGACCAAACGATGGCTAGTGTTCGAAATATGACGCGGAACCCGAAGCATAGTTATGAATTTTGGAGAAGAATGCTATAAGGGTTTCCCGGTCATCGATTTCATCTAAACTTTTCAGGCGATTTTCGTACCATCGACAAAAAAGGACCGAAATCTGTATTTTCCAAAAAGACAATGCTAGTGTTTGAAATATGACGCGTAACCTTAAACACAATCTTGGTCCTAGATTTCATTTGGACCTTTCAGGCGACTTTCGAACTACCCGACTAAAATGGAATGAAATTCGTATTTTCGAACAAAACAATGGTAAGTGTTTGAAATCTGGCGCGGAACCCGAGACACAATTATAAATATTTTACAAGAATGCTATAAGGTCCTCTCAGTCTTCGATTTCATCTGGACTTTACGGGCGATTTTCATTCCACCTAACTAAAATGGTTCAACATTCATATTTTCGAACAAGACTAAGGCTAGTGTTTGAAATTTGACGCGGAACTCGAAACACAGTTATAAATTTTGAAGAAGAATGCTATAATGGTCTCTGGGTCCTCGATTTGATCTAGACTTTTCGGGAGATTTTTGTACCATCCGGCCAAAATGGACCAAAATCCGTATTTTTGGACAAAACGATGGCTAGTGTTTGAAATCTGACGCAGAACCTAAAACACAATTAAACTTTTTGGAGAAGAATGCTATAAGGGTCTCCGCGTCCTCGATTTCATTTGGACTTTTCGGTTGATTTTCGTACCACACGACAAAAATGGACCGAAATCCGTATTTTCGAACAAGACGATGGATAGTGTTTGAATTCTTACGCAGAAACTGAAACACAGTTTTGAATTTTGGAGAAGAATGATATAAGGGTCTCCCAGTCCTCGATTTCATCTATACTTTTTGGTCGATTTTCGTACCACCTGACTAAAATGGATCAAAATTTGTATTTTCGAACAAAACAATGGTTAGTGGTTGAAATCTTGCACGGAACCTAAAACACAGTTACAAATTTTGGAGAAGAATGATATAAGGGTCTCCCAGTCCTCGATTTCATCTGGACTTTTCGGCCGATTTTCATACCACTAAACTAAAATGGATTGAAATCCGTATTTTTGGACCAGACGATGGCTAGTGTTTGAAATTTGACATGGAACCCGAAATACAATTATAAATTTAGAAGAAGAATGCTAAAAGGGTCTCTCAGTTCTCGATTTCATTTGGACTTTTTGTGCGACTTTCTTACTACCCTCTACAAAAATGGACCAAAATCTGTATTTTCGGACCAGATGATGGCTAGTGTTTGAAATCTGATGCGAAACCCGAAATATTGTTATATATTTAGGAGAAGAATTCTATAAGGGTCTCCAGGTCCTCGATTTCATCTGGACTATTCGGGCGATTTTCGTACCACCCGACAAAAATGGACCAAAATCCGTATTTTCGAACAAGACGATGGATATTGTTTGAAATCTGACGCGGAACCTGATACATAGTTATAAATTTAGGAGAATAATGCTATAAGGGTCTCTTGGTCCTCGATTTCATCTAGACTTTTCAGGCGATTTTTCTTACTCCTCGACAAAAAATGACCAAAATTTATATTTTCAAACCAAACAATTGCAAGTGTTTGAAATCTATATTTTCGTACCACCCGACAAAGATGGACCGAAGTCCGTATTTTCAAACAAGACAATTGCTAGTGTTTGAAATCTGAGGCAAAACCCGAAACTCAGTTATAAATTTAAGAGGAGAATGCTATAAGGGTCTCCTGGTCCTCGATTTCATCTTGTCTTTTTAGGAAATTTCGTATCACCCGACATAAATGGACTGAAATTCATATTTTTGGACTAGACGATGGCTAGTGTTTGAAATCTAGCGCAAAACCTGAAACACATTTATAAAGCTTGGAGAAGAATGCTATAAGGGTGTCCGGGTCCTCAATTTGATCTGGACTTTTCGGGCGATTCTTGTACCACCCGACCAAAATGGACAGAAATCTGTATTTTAAGACCAGGCGATGGCTAGTGTTTGAATTTTGAAGCGGAACCCGAAACACAGTTATAAGTTTTGGAGAAGAATGATATTAGGGTCTCCCAGTCCTTGATTTCATTTGGGCTTTTTGGTCGATTTTCGTACCAACCGACTAAAATGGATCAAAATTCGTAATTTCGAACAAAGCGATGGCTAGTGTTTGAAATCTGACGCGGAACCTGAAACACAATTATAAATTTAGAAGAAGAACGCTATAAAGGTCTCTTGGTCCTCCATTTCATTTGGGCTTTTTGGGCAATTTTCGTACCACCTAACAAAAATGACTTAAAATTCGTATTTTTGGACCAGATGATGGCTAGTTTTTAAAATCTGGTGCGGAGCCCAAAAAACTATAATAAATTTTGGAGAAGAATGCTATAAGGGTCTCCTAGTCCTCGATTTCATTTGGATTTTTTGGACGATTTTCGTACAACCCGACTAAAATTGACCAAAATCTGTATTTTTGAACAAAAAGATGGTTTATGTGTGGAATCTGACACGGAACCCGAAACACAGTTATAAATTTTGGAAAAAAAATGCTATAAGGGTCTCTCGTACATATGAAAAAAATAGACCGAAATTCGTATTTTCGAACAAGCAATGGATACTGTTTGAAATCTGACGCGGAACCCGAATGGCATTTATAAATTTAGGAGAAGAATGCTATAAGAGTCTCCTGGTTCTCGATTTCATCTAGACTTTTCAGGATATTTTTGTACAAGACGATGGCTAGTGTTTGAAATCAGGTGCGGAACCTGAAACAAAATTATAAATTTTGGGGAAGAATGCTATAAAGATCTTGCAATTTGGACTTTTCAGGCAATTTTCGAACTTCTCGACATAAACACAATTATAAATTTTGGCTAGTGTTTGAATTATGATGCGGAACACAAAACACAATTATAAATTTTGAAGAAGAATTCTATAAGGGTCTTTGATCCTCGATTTCATATGGTCATTTTCGGGACCAAAAATCATATTTTCGGACCAAACGATGGCTAATGCTTGAAATATGGCGCAAACTCGAAACACAATTATAAATTTCATATGGATTTTTCGAGCGATTTTCATACCACCCGACTTCAATTGACCGAAATTTGTATTTTTAAACAAGACGATGGCTAGTGTTCGAAATCTGACGCGAAACCCAAAACATAGTTATAAATTTAGAAGAAGAATTGTATAAGGTTGATTTGGTCCCCGATTTCATCTGGACTTTTCAGGCGATTTTTGTACCAATCGAAAAAAAGGACCAAAATCAGTATTTTCAAACCAGACGATGGCTAGTGTTTGAAATCTGGCTCGAAACCCGAAACACAGTTATATATTTTGGAGAAGAATGCTATAAGGGTCTCACGGTCCTCGATTTCATTTGGACTTTTCGAGCGATTTTCGTACCACCCAATAAAAATGGACCAAAGTCCGTAGTTTCAGACCAAACGATGGTTAGTGTTTGTAATCTGACGAAAAACTCGAAAAAGAGTTATAAATTTAGGAGAAGAATGCTATAAGGGTCTCCTAGTCCTCGATTTTATCTAGACTTTTCGGGCGATTTTTGTACCATCCGACAATAATGGACCGAAATTCGTGTTTTCTTACAAGACGATGGTTAGTGTTTGAAATTTGATGCGGAACCCGAAACATAATTATAAATTTAGGAGAAGAACTCTATAAGGGTATCCTGGTATTCGATTTCATCATGTCTTTTTTGGGCGATTTTTCTACCACCCGACAAAAATAGACCGAAAATCGTATTTAGGGACCAAACGATGGCTAGTGTTTGAAATCTGGCGTGGAACCTGAAACATAGTTATAAATTTTAGAGAAAAATGCTATAAGAGTCTCTTAGTCCTCGATTTCATCTGGACTTTTCAGGCGATTTTCGTACCACTCGACAAAAATGGACCGAAATCGGGTGGTACGAAAATCCTCGATTTCATCTTGACTTTTCAGGCAATTTTCGTATCACCCGACAAAAATGGAACGAAATTCGTATTTTTAGACCAAATGGTAGCTAATGTTCATAATATGACCCGAAACACAATTATAAATTTAGGAGAATAATGGTTTTTAATTAAAACATTATTTGAGAACTCTATTTTATTAAATGTTATTATTATATTCGTTTTATAGTTTTACTAAATAACAAAAATAATTATAACATATAATAAAATAGAGTTGTCAAATAAAATAATAATTAAATATTAATTTTGCAACTCAATTTTGTTATATGTTATTATTATTTTCGTTATTTAGTAAAACTACAAAACGAAGATAATAATAACGTATAATAAAACAGAGTTGTCAAATAAATATGTAATTATTAATTTATTTGATAATTCTATTTTATTATATCTTATTATTATCTTCATTTTAAAGTTTGACTGCATAACGAAGATAATAATAACATATAATAAAATAGAGTTGTCATATAAATATGTAATTATTATTTTTTTTGACAACTCTATTCTACTATATGATACTATTATCTTTGTCATGTAACTGTACTTTATAACGAAGATAATAGAAACATATAATAAAATAGAGTTGTTTAATCAAGTAATAATTACATATTTATTTGACAACTCTATTTTGTGATATATTGTTATTATCTTTGTTTTATAGTTTTAGTTCATAACGAAGATCATAATAACATATAATAAAATAGAGTTGTCAAATCAATATGTAATTATTTGTTTATCTGACAACTCAATTTTGCTCTATGTTACTATTTTGTTGTATGTTATTATTATCACCGTTTTATTCTTATATGTTTTTATTATTGTTGTTTTGTAATTGTACTATATAACGAAAATAATAATAACATATAACAAAATAGAGTTGTAACTTAAATACAAAACGAAGATAATTATAATATATAATAAATTAGTGTTGTCTAATAAATATTTAAGTATTACATTATTTGAAAACTCTATTTTATTTAATGTTATTATTATCTTCGTTTTATGGTTTTATTTATAAAAAAGATAATAATAACATATAGTAAAATAGAGTTGTCAAATAAATAAGTAACTATTAATTTATTTGATAATTCTATTTTATCATATGTTATTATTATCTTCCTTTTAAAGATTGACTGCATACAAATATAGTAAAAACATATAATAAAATAGAGTTGTCAAATAAATATGTAATTATTATTTTATTTAACAACTCTATTTTATTTTATGTTAGTATTGTGTTCGTTATGAAGTACAACTATATAACGAAAATAGTAATAACATAAAATAAAATAGAGTTGTCGAATAAAGTAATAAGTACATATTTATTTGATAAACTAAATTTTATTATATGTTATTATTATCTTCGTTGTGTAGTAAAACAATAAAACAAAGATAATAATAACATATAACAAAATAGTGCTTTCAAATAAATTAATAATTACTTATTTATTTGACAACTCTATTTTATTAAATATTATAATTATCTTCGTTTTGTAGTTGTATTTTATTATTATCTTTATTATTAAGTATAACTACAAAACGAAGATAATAATATTTTATCTTTATTATTATCTTTATTATTAAGTATAACTCAATTTGTTATATTTTATTATTATCTTTATTATTAAGTATAACTACAAAACGAAGATAATAATAAAATAGAGTTGTCAAATAAATTAATTTTGACATATTTATTTGAAAACTCAATTTTTTTATATATTTTTTATTATCTTTGTTATTAACATATAATAAAATATTATTTTCAAATAAAGTAATAATTACATCTTTACTTGACAACTATATTTCATTATATGTTATTATTATGATCGTTTTGTAGTAATATTTTGCAATGAAGACAACCTTATATATTATAACCGGAACCTCAAACCCAAAACCTTAAACGTTAAATCCTAAACCTTAAATGTATAAAAACTATAAAACGAAGATAGTAATAACATAAATTAAATTAGAGTTGTCAAATAAAGTAATAATTACATATTTATTTGACAACTCTATTTTATTATATGTTACGGATTTTAGTCCATTTTTGTTGGGTAGTACGAAAATTGCCCAAAAAGTCCAGAAGAAAATGAGGAGCGGGAGAGACTTTTAGCACATTTTTCCTAAATTTATAATTGTGTTTCGGGTAAAATTTAAAACACTAGCCATCATCTGGTCAAAAAATACAAATTTTAGTCCATTTTTTTCATGTGGTACGAAAATCGTCCGAAAAGTGCAGCTGAAATCGAGGACCAGAAGACCCTTATAACATTTTTCTCCTAAATTTGTAACTGTGTGTCAGGCTCGGTATCATATTTCAAACACTAGCCATCGTTTGAACCAAAAATACGAATTTCAGTTCATTTTTGTTGTGAAGTAGAAAAATCTCCCGAAAAGTCCAAATGCGATTGAGGACCTAGAGAGCCTTTTAGAATTCTTCTCGTATTTCTAACACTAGCCATCTTCTTGTTCGAAAATACGGATTTCGGTGCATATTAGTCGGGTGGTACGACAATCTCCCGAAATGTCTAGATGAAATCAAGGACTAGGATACCTTTATAGCATTCTTCTCCAAAATTTATAACTTTGTTTCGGGTTTCGCACCAGATTTCAAACACTAGACCTCGTCTTGTCAAAAAATACAGATTTCGGTCCATTTTTGTTAGGTGGCACGAAAATCGCCCGAAAAGTCCAGATGAAATGGAGGACAGGGAGACCATTATAACATTCTTATCCAAAGTTTATAACTGTGTTCTGGGTTCCACGTCAGATTTCAAACACTAGCCATCGTCTTGTTGGAAAATATGGATTTCGTCCATTTTAGTTGGGTGGTAGGTAAATCGCCCAAAAAGTCCAGATGAAATCGAGGACAGTGAGACCCTTATAGCATTCTTCTCCTAAATATATAATTGTGTTTCGGGTTTCGCGTCAGATTTCATACACTAGCCATTTAAGTCGGGTGGTACGATAATCGCCCGAAAAGTCCAGATGAAATCGAGGACCTGGAGATCCTCATAGCGTTCTTCTCAAAAAATTATAATTGTGTTTCAGTATCGACGCCAGATTTCAACTCTAGCCATAGTCTGGTTTGAAAATACAGATTTTGGTTCAATTTTGCGAGGGGTAAGAAAATTACCGAAAAGTCCAAATGAATTCGAGGACCAGGAGTCCCTTATTGCATTCTTCTCCAAAATTTATAAATGTGTTTCGTGTTTGGATCCAGATTTCAAACACTAGCCATCGTTTGGTCCGAAAATACGATTTTCAGTTTATTTTTGTCAAGTGCTATGAAAATATCTCGAAAAGACCAGATGACATTCTTCTCCTAAATTTATAATTCTATTTCGGGTTCCGCGTAATATTTCAAACACTAGCCATTGTCTTGTAGAAAAATACAGATTTTGGTCCATTTTTGTCGGATGGTACGAAAATCGCTCGAAAAGTCTAGATGAAATCGAAGACTAAAAGACCCTTATAGCATTCTTCTCCTAAATTTATAATTGTGTTTTGTGTTCCGCGTCAGATTTCAAACACTAACCATCATCTAGTTCGAAAATACGGATTTCGATCCATTTTAGTCGTGTGGTACAAAAATCGCCTGAAACGTCCAGACGAAATGGAGGACAAGGAGACCCTTATAGCATTCTTTTCCAAAATTTATAACTGTGTTTAGGGTTCTGCGTCAGATTTCAAACACTAGCCATCGTCTTGTTCGAAAATATAGATTTCGGTCCATTTTAGTCAGGTGGTACGAAAATCACCCAAAAAGTCCAAATGAAATCGAGGACAGGGAGACCCTTATAGCATTCTTCTCCTAAATTTATAACTGTGTTTCGGGTTCCGCGCCCGATTTCAAACACTATCCCTCGTCTGGTCCGAAAACACATATTTCGATTCATTTTTGTTAAGTGGTATGAAAATCGCCCGAAATGTCCAGATGAAATCGAGGACCAGGAGACTCTTATATCATTCTTCACCTAAATTTATAACTGTGTTTCGGGTTTTACGTCCAATTTCAAACAATACCCATTTTCTCGTTCGAAAATACGAATTTCGGTTCAATTTTGTCGAGTTGTACGAAAATCGCCTGGAAACTCCAAAAGAAATTGAGGACCGTGAGACCCTTCTCTGAAGTATATAATAGTGCTTCGGGTTCCGCGTCCAATTTCAGATACTAGCTATCGTTTGGTCCGACAATACAGATTTTAGTCCATTTTTGTTGAGGAGTACGAAAATCGTCCAAAAATTCCAGATGAAATCCAGGGCCGACAGACCCTTATAGCATTCAACATCTAAATTTATAATTGTATTTTGGGTTCCGCGTTAGATTTCAAACACTTGCCATCATCTTGTTCAAAAATACGGATTTCGGTCCATTTGAGTCGGGTGGTACGAAAATCGCCCGAAAAGTCCAGATGAAATCGAGGACCAGGAGACCCTTATGACATTCCTCTCTAAAATTTATATTTGTGTATCGGTTCCACGTCCTATTTCAAATACTAGCCCTCGTCTTGTTCGAAAATACGGGTTTCGGTCCATTTTAGTCGGATGGTACGAAAATCGCCTAAAAAGTCCAGATGAAATCGAGGACTAGAAGACCCTCATATCATTCTTCTCCTAAATATTTAACAGTGTTTCGGGTTCCGCGTTAGTTTTCAAACACAAGCCATCGTCTGGTCCGAAAATACAGATTTTTTCCATTTTTGTTGAGGGGTACGAAACTCGCCCAAAAAGTCCAGATGAAATCAAGGACTGGGAGACCCTTATAGCATTCTTCTTCTAAATCTATAACTGTATTTCGGGTTCCGCATCGTATTTCAAACACTAGCCATCATCTTTTTCAAAAATACGGATATCGGTCCATTTTAGTCGGGTGGTACGAAAATCGCCCGAAATGTCCATATGCCTGATGTTTGAAATCTGTATTTTCAAAACTAGTTATCGTTTGGTCCATTTTATTTAGTGTTTGAAATTTTCGGTCCATTTTTGTACAGGAATATAGTACACTAGCCCTGTTATAAATTCTCCAATTTTAGTGGCTCTCCTAGATTCTAGCCACCCGACAAAAATGGACCAAAATTAGTATTTCTGGACCAGACGAGGGCTAGTGTTTAAAATTTGACGCAAAACCTGAAACACAGTTATAAATTTTTGAGAAGAAAGCTATAAGGGTCTCCCGGTCCTCGATTTCATCTGGACTTTTTGGGCGATTTTCTTACCACTAGCCTAAAATGGATTAAAATCCGTATTTTTGGACCAGACGATGGCTAGTGTTTGAAATTTGACATGGAACCCGAAATATAAATTATAAATTTAGAAGAAGAAGGTTATAAGGGTCTCTCGGTCGTCGATATCATCTGGACTTTTCGGGCGATTTTCGTACCCCTCGACAAAAATTGACCAAAATCTATATTATTGGACCAAACGATGGCTAATGTTTGAAATCTGACCGGGAATCCGAAACATTGTTTTATATTTAGGAAAAGAATGCTATAAGGGTCTCCTGGTCCTCGATTTCTTCTGGTATTTTCGGGTTATTTTCGCACCACCTGACTAAAATCGATTACTTTATCAAACAACACTATTTTATTATATTTTATTATTATTATTAAATTCACAACTCAATTTTGTTATATGTTAATATTATTTTCGTTATTAAGTACAACTACAAAATGAAGATAATAATATCATTTAATAAAATAGAATTGTCAAATAAATTAATATTTACAAATTTATTTGACAACTCAATTTTGTTATATATTATTATAATTTTCGTTATTAAGTACAACAATAAAACGAAGATAATAATAACATTTAATTAAATGGAGTTGTCAAATAAAATAACTTTGCAAACACTATTTTATTTTATTATATGTTATTATTATCTTCATTATATAGTTGTACTTCATAACGAAGATAATAATAACATAAAATAAAATTGAGTTGTCAAATAAATATGTACTTATTTCTTTATTTGAAAACTTTATTTTATTATATGTTTCTATTATCTTCGTTATGAAGCACAAATACATGACAAAGATAATAATCACATATAATAAAATATAGTTATCAAATAAAGTAATAATTACATATTTATTTGACAACTGTCTTTTAGTATATGTTATTATTATCTTCGTTTTGTATTTGTTTGTCATAAAGAAGATTAGAATAACATATAATAAAATATTTGTTTTTCAAATAAAGTAATAATTACATATTTATGTGACAACTATATTAGATTATATGTAATTATTATGATCATTTTGTAGTAATATTTTGCAATGAGGATAACCCTATATACTATACCCCGAACCTCAAACCTCAAACCTTAAACCCTAAATCCTAAACCTTAAACGTTAAACCTTAAACCTTAAACCCTAAACACTAAACCCAAAACCCTGAACCCTAAACTCTAAACCTTTATCCCTAAACGTGATTTCTTAAACCCTAAACACCCTATTAAATAAAGATGTAATTATTACTTTATTTGACAACTCTATTTTTTTATATGTTATTATTATATTCATTATAAAGTAAAACTATAAAGTAATAATTACATATTTAATTGACAACTCTATTTTATTACGGATTTCAGTTCATTTTTGTCGGGTGGTACGAAAATCGCCCAAAAAGTCCAAATGAAAATGAGGAACGAGAGACACTTTTAGCATGCTTCTCATAAATTTATAATTGTGTTTCGGGTTCCGCATCAGATTTCAAACACTAGCCATTGTCTGGTCAGAAAATACAAATTTCAGTCCATTTTTGTCAAGTGGTACGAAAATCGCCCAAAAAGTCCATATGAAATCGAGGACCTAGAGACCCATTTAGAATTCTTCTCCTAAATTAATAACAGTGTTTTCGGTTCCGTGTCAGATTTCAAAAACAAGCCATGTTTTGGTCCAAAAATACAGATTTCTGTCTATTTCTGTAGAGTGGTACGATAATCGCCCAAGAAGTCCAAATGAAATCGAGGACCGGAGGACTCTTATAGAATTTTTCTCCTACACTAGCCATTTTGGTCCATTTTGGTCGGGTGGTACGAAAATCGCTCGAAAAGTGTAGATGAAATAGGTAAGTACAGAGGTATGCCTAAAAGGGGGGTGAATTAGGTGTTATGAGTTTTTTCTTGTTTTCAGCGATAAGATAGTAGCTGATAATAACTAAATGCAGTAAGTAAATGTACACAATAGAATTATCCTGGTTCCCCTTATAACCAAGGGTTCATCCAGTCATCTTGCACACCATAAGAGATTAATCCACTTATTGTCAGAAAATGTACAACCCCCACCCTAGGATTTTTGCTACAAACTTCTAACAATACTTCTAAGATAGCACACCACTATCTTAGATTAAGCTACTTTAAGAAAGTACTACTTTCTTTTACAAGTGATACAATATGATTTGGAATAAGGATAGAGGAGAGGTATAATGATTTCTATCCAATAATAGTTCAAGTACTTTAAGAACCTTTCTGAATGATATGAAAATGAAATGCAAGTACTTTGTAAAAAGCAGAATTTTGTTCAAAGTTATTCAAGGTATTGATTCAAGGATTGTGTAGTGTTTGATATGAAGTTATGGTGTATTTATACTCCATAAACATCTCTTAAGATTCGTGGCCAATGATCCAAGAGGTTTGATGAACAAATACAATGATCTGGAGCCATTTCAAATCTGAAAAATTGTATTGCTTCCAGTTGTATTCGAATACAGGATGTGTGTATTCGAATACACCTCTTTGTAACGTTCAGATTTATTCGAAATTTGCACCTTGTATTCGAATACACCATTAATGTAGTCGAATACAGATTCATGAAATTTGCCACTGACTTACTTTGTATTCGATAATAAAAGGTCGTAGTCGAATACATAAGCAAAGATTTAGCTACTAACTTGCTTTGTATTCGACTACAGATGGTCGTAGTCGAATACAAATGTGAGGCTTTTACTTCTGACTTACCATCTGTATTCGAATACACGTGTATTCGAATACACTTTTGTATTTAGTCAAAAATATTAGTTTTAAGACTATGTTAATATAATTTTGGATTTTGAAAATACTTTATTTACCACAAATACATTACGAAGATAATAATAACATATATTAAAATAGAGTTATCAAATAAAATAATAATTACATATTTATTTGACAACTGTCTTTTATTATATGTTATTATTATCTTCGTAATAAAACCTAATAAAATAAAGATGTAATATTTACTTTATTTGACAACTCTATTTTTTTATATATATAATATTATATTCGTTATAAAGTAAAACAATAAAAACAATGATAATAATAACATAAATTAAATTAGAGTTGTCAAATAATATAATAATTACATATTTATTTGACAACTCTATGTTATTATATGTTACATATTTTGGTCCATTTTTGTCGGGTGGTAAGAAAATCACCAAAAAAGTCCAAATAAAAATAAGAAGTGGGAGACACTTTAAGCATGCTTCTCCTAAATTTATAATTGTGTTTCAGGTTAGATTTCAAACACTAGCCATCGTCTCGTTAGAAAATACAAATTTCAGTTTATTTTTTTTAGGTGGTACGAAAATCGCCCGAAAATTCCAGATGAAATCGAGGACCGGAAGACCCTTATAGCATTGTTCTCCTAAATTTGTAAGGGTGTTTCGGGTTTGGCATCATATTTCAAACACTAGCCATCGTGTGAACCAAAACTACGAATTTTCAGTCCATTTTGTTGTGAAGTACGCAAATCTTCCATAAAATCCATATGAAATCGAGGACCTATAGACCCTTTTAAAATTCTTCTGCTAAATTAATAAATGTGTTTTAGGTTCCGCGTCAGACTTCAAATACTAGCCATGTTTTGGTCCAAAAATACAGATTTCTGTCCATTTTGTTCCAGTGGTACGATAATTGCCCAAGAAGTCCAAATGAAATTGAGGACTGGAAGACTCTTATAGAATTCTTCTTCTACATTTAAGACTGTGTTTCGGGTTTCGTGTAAGATTTCAAAAACTAGCCATCGTCTAGTCCAAAATTACAGTTTTCGGTCCATTTTTGTCTCAACATACGAAAATCCCTCGAAAAGTCCAAATAAAATCAAGGATCGGGAGACCCTTAAAGCATTCTTCTCCTAAAATTATAATTGTGTTTCGGGTCAGATTTTGAACACTAGCCAACATTTCGTCTGAAAAATACTGATTTCGTTCCATTTTTGTCTTGGGGTACGAAAATCGCTTGAAAAGTCTATATGACATCGGGGACTGGGAGACCCTTATAGAATTCTTCTCCTAAATTTATAATGTTGTTTCGGGGTCTGCATCAGATTTCAAACACTAGCCGTCGTTTTGTCCGAAAATATGAATTTCGGTCCATTTTTGTCGGGTGGTACAATTTTCGCTCGAAAAGTCCAGATGATATCGAGGATCGGGAGACCCTTATAGAATTCTTCACCTAAATTTAAAATTGTGTTTCGGGTTTCGAGTTTTGGATTAGATTTCAAAGACTAGCCATCGTCTGGTTCATAAATATGGATTTCGATCCAATTTTGTTAGGTGGAATGAAAATCGCCTAAATAGTCCATATAAAATCGAGGATCAGGAGACCCTTTTAGCATTCTTCTCCTAAATTTACAATTGTATTTTGGGTCAGATTTCAAATACTAGCCATCGTCTAGTACGAAAATTCGGAATTTGGTCCATTTTTTCTGGGTGGTATTAAAATCATCCGAAATGTCTAAATGAAATCGAGGACTGGGGGACCCTTATATCATTCTGGTCCTAAATTTCAAACTGTGTATCGGGTTTCGAGTTTCGTTAAGATTTCAAACATTAGCGATCGCCTTATTCAAAAACATAGATTTCATTCCATTTTTGTCAGGTGGTACGAAAATCGCTTAAAAAAGTCAAATGAATCGAGGACCGGGAGACCCCTACGACATTCTTCAACTAAATTTACAACTGTAATTCGGGTTCGGTATAGATTTCAAACACTATCCATTTTCTGTTCCAAAAAGACGGATTTCGGTCCATTTTATAACTGTGTTTTTGGTTACGTGTCAAATTTCCAACACTAGCCATCGTTTGGTCAGAAAAGACGGATTTCAGTCTATTTTTGTCGAAGGGTACGAAAATTACTCGAAAGGTCCAGACGATATCGACGACCGAGAGACCCTTATAGAATTATTCTCCTAAATTTATAACAGTGTTTCGGGTTCCGCGTCAAATTTGATACACTGGCCATTGTCTGGTCAGAAAATACGGATTTCAATCCATTTTTGTCGGGTAGTATAAAAATAACATGAAAAGTCAAGTTGAATTCGGGGACTGAGAGACCCTTATAGCATTCTTCTCCTAAATTTATAACTATGTTACAGGTTCCGCTTTAGATTTCAAATACTAGCCATCGTCTGGTCCGAAAAAACGGATTTCGGTCCATTTTTGTCGTTTGGTAGAAAAATCACCCAAAAAGTTCGGATGAAATCGAGGATCCAAAGACCCTTATTGCATTGTTCTCCTAAATTTATATCTATGTTTTGGGTTCTGGGTCAGAATTTAAACACCAGCCATCGTCTGGTCTGAAAATATGGATTTCGTTCCATTTTTGTCGGGTGTTTCAAAAATCACCCAAAATTTCCAGATGAAATCGGAGACTCGGAGACCCTTATAGCATTCTTCTCTTAAATTTAAAACTAAGTTTCGAGTTTCGCTTCAGATTTTAAACACTAGCCTTCGTTTAATCCCAAAATTATGATTTCGGTCCATTTTTTATGGGTGGTACGAAAATTGCCAGACAAGTCCATCTGAAAATCGAGGATCGAGAGACCCTTATAGCATTCTTCTCCGAAATTTATAACTGTGTATCGGGTTCAGCGTCAGATTTCAAGCACTAGCCATTGCTTGGTCCTAAAATACGGATTTCGGTTCATTTTTATCAAGTGGTACGAAAATCGTCCGAAAAGTCTAGATGAAATCGAGGACTAGGAGTCCCTTATAGCATTATTCTGCTAATTTTATAATTATGATTCGGGTTCCATGTCAGATTTCAAACATTAGCCATTCTCTTGTCCAAAAAATACAGATTTCGGTCTATTTTTCTCTGGTGGTTAACAAATCCAATGAAAAGTGTAAATGAAATGGAGGACCTAGAGACCCTTATAGCATTGCTCTCCTAAATTTATAATTGTGTTTCGGGTTTCTTGTCAGATTTCAAAAACTAGGCATTGTCTGGTTCAAAAATACAGATTTTGCTCCATTAATGTCAGTTCGTAAGAAAATCGATAGAAAGGTCGTGATGAAATCGAGGACCAGGAGACCAGTGTAGCATTCGTCTCCTAAATTTCTAATTGTGTTTCGATTTCCCGTTAGATTTCAATCACTAACCATCGTCTTGTCCAAAAGTACGGTTTTTTAGTCCATTTTTGTTGAGTGCTACAAAAATCGCCCAAAACTCCAGATGAAATCGAGGATTGGGAGACCCTTGTAGAATTTTTCTCCTAAATTTATAATTGTGTTTCCAGTGACACTTTAAATTTCCCAAAAAGAACACATGATATCGAGGACCGGGACACCCTTATAAAAATTTTCTCCTGAATTTATAACTGTGTTTCAGGCTCCGCGTTAGATTTCAAAAAACTAGCCATCATCTAGTCTCTAAATACGGTTTACGTCCATTTTATCGGGTGGTACGAAAATCATCCGAAAAGTCAAGATGAAATCGAGGACCAGGAGACCTTTATAAATTTCTTCCCCTAAATTTATAAACGTGTTTCAGGCTCCGCGTCAGATTTCAAATACTAGCCATCGTCTAGTTCCAAAATACGTATTTCCTCGAGGACTGAAAATACTTTATTGGAATTTGTCATATAATAAAATAGAGTTATCAAATAAATATATAATTATTTGTTTATTTGACAACTCAATTTTGTAATAGGTTATTATTATTTTTGTGATTGAGTACAAATACAAAACGAAGATAATAATAACATTTAATAAAATAGAGTTTTCAAATAAAGTAATATTTACAAATTTAATTGACAACTCAATTTTGTTATAAGTTGTTATAATTTTTTGTTATTAAGTACAACTACAAAACGAAGATAATAATAACATTTAAAAAAATAGAGTTGTCAAATAAAGTAATATTTACAAATTTATTTGACAACTCAGTTTTGTTATATGTTGTTATAATTTTCGTCATTAAGTACAACTATAAAATGAAGATAATAATAACATTTAATAAAATAGAAATGTGTAATCAAAAAGTAAATATTACTTTATTTAACAACCCCAATTTATTATATGTTATATTATTATCTTCGTTTTATAGTTTTACTTCATAACGAAGATAATAATAACATATAATAAATTAGAGTTGTCAAATAAAGTAATATTTACAAATTTATTTGACAACTCAACTTTCTTGTATGTTATTATAATTTTTGTTATAAAATACAACTATATAACGAAGATAATAATAACATATGGTAAAATAGAGTTTTGAAATAAAAGTAGTAATTACATATTTATTTGATAGCTCAATTGTGTTATATGTTATTATTATTTTCATTAGTAAGTACAACTACAAAACGAAGATAATAATAACATTCAATAAATTAGAGTTATCAAATAAAGTAAAATTTTACAAATTTTTTTGACAACTCAATTTTCTTCTTATATGTTATTATAATTTTCGTTATTAAGTACTGCTACAAAATGAATTTCATTATATGTTATTATTATTTTTGTTATTAAGTACAACTACAAAACAAAGATAATAAAAAATATAGTTGTAAAATAAAATAATATTTACAAATTTATTTGACAACTCAATTTTGTTATATGTTAATATTATTTTCGTTATTAAGTACAATTACAAAACAAATATAATAATAACATTTTATAAAATAGAGATTTGTAATAAATAAATAATTATTACTTTATTTAACAACACTATTTTCTTATATTTTATATTATTATCTTCATTTTTTAGTTTTACTTCATAACCAAGATAATAATTGTAACACCCCGTTTTTCAAAGCGAGGGTATATTTTTTTTTTGAAAGAGATTAAAAGGAATTAAAATAAACAAAGGATTAAATCAGGAAAAATGCCTTTGGATAAATAATTGAGTCATTATAATTTACAAACAGCGGAAGAGTTTCTCCAATTATAAATCCAAAACATTTACACAACAACAAATGGTACATGGAACCCATTCAAGTAAAAAGTCAAACTGACAATATTAGTATAAGTACAATTTTCCAAACTAAAAATACTCAAATCGAAAAAGAAGGACACCTAGATCCTATACATCATCATAATCTGATCATCCTACCAAAAAGCTATACACCCTGAGTATCTCCACGCGCCCCGTGAGATCCTCCTAATATAACTGCAATCACGCGTTCCCATCTCCATTCCCGTCCGTAGGGTACGAACCGGTAGGATCGTCCTGACTCTCATCTGAGGGCAAAGCCCAGATTTCCACAATAATTGTAAAGGGTCACCAACCGAAAATAACAGATAACACATAACATTTAAGTTTTAAATGCACAAAATAACCTTTCAACTAAGCATGCACCTTAAAAGGATTTTCCATATGCTAAAAGTTCATATAATGCTTGTCAATTAACAATGAACTCAAAATGAAGTTCTCAAACCATCAAGTAATACATAACTGACCAAAGCATTGATAAATCAATTGAGAAATCGATTATCTAACTCAAAATAAGGACTTTTGCTGAGCCAATCGATTGCCAAATCGATTTGGTCAGTTCTGCTGAGTTTTTGCATGACCAAATCGATTTCTAAGTCGATTTTGTCAGTTCTGATGAGTCCCTGTGTTGCCAAATCGATTTCCAAATCGATTTTGGCAGTTTTGCTGAGTTCCTGCCTCTCTGCCAATCGATTTCCAAATCGATTTCTTAAAAGATTTTGAAAGACATATTTATACAATCGATTGGCAAATCGATTAGGTTAAAATAGTGAACTTCCTGCAACTCATCCAATCGATTGGGAAATCGATTTCCCTGATCGTTTTTCCAAAAATTCATGCATTTACTCAAGTCATTCCTAATCAAGTTCACAACCTAACACTTAGCAATTCCTACACGATTACCACGGCAATTGGGATCCCGATAACCATCATACTTACACACAACAATCAACACATAACACTTAGCATTTTCAACGCAATTACCACGGCAATTGGGATCTCGATAACCATCACACTTCCACACAACAATCAACACATAACACTTAGCATTTTCAACGCAATTACCACAACGACTCAAATTCAAATCACTTAATCATAAAACTCAAATCAACCACGACTCGCGTGCCAAGCACCCTAATGCAATGCGTATATGCCAAAATGCATGGACTCGGAATTCCAAACCAAAACCCTCCTCGAAGGGCCGTAAATCATAATCGTACCGCCTATCGCAGGCCAAAGTACCGATTACCAAGGTGCCACCTATCACGGGTCTGCACGATTTACTAAAAAGCGTAAACCATAAACGTACTGCCTATCACGGGCCCGTATCGTTTACCGAGGTGCCACCTATCACGGGTCTGCACGGCTTACTAAAATAACGTAAATTGTAAATGTACCGCCTATCACAGGCCAAAGTACTATTTACCAAGGTGCCACCTATCACGGGTCTGCACAATTTACAAAAAAGCGAAAACCATAAACGTACTGCCTATCACGGGCCCTAACCGTTTATCGAGGTGCCACCTATCACGGGTCTGCACGGTTTTCAAAAACGTAAATCATAAATGTACCGCCTATCACAGGCCAAAGTACTATTTATCAAGGTGCCACCTATCACGGGTCTGCACGATTTACAAAAAGGATGAAAATGCATGCACATATACCGACTTCATTCACAACAGACGTTAAGCAAATGCAGATATTAAAAGATTCCCCATTTTTAATACCCATTTAACTTAAACGACTTTCACAACAAACATTAAGTAACCAAGACTAAAAAGCGTAAACCATAAACGTACTGCCTATCACGGGCCCGTATCGTTTACCGAGGTGCCACCTATCACGGGTTTGCACGGCTTACTAAAATAACGTAAATTGTAAATGTACCGCCTATCACAGGCCAAAGTACTATTTACCAAGGTGCCACCTATCACGGGTCTGCACAATTTACAAAAAAGCGAAAACCATAAACGTACTGCCTATCACGGGCCCGTACCGTTTATCAAGGTGCCACCTATCACGGGTCTGCACGGTTTTCAAAATCCACAGAACAAACTCAACCATACTCTCACATTCAAACCATATTTCACAACAAACACACCAATTAACAAACATCGAGTATGGACACGCCAAATACGACGAACACAATCAACACAACATAACACCCAGATACATCAAATTTCTTTTACTCATAATCATACACAATGACATTCAATTTCATTTACCACGTAACATTCATCATTATAAACAAAACCTAACTCTAAGGTTTTACCCATAACGCACTAGTTTCGTTTTTCCCCAAATCGATATATTTAACCCTAACAAATTCCTTCCCACACAACCACAGATAAGTCCCTAATGCAAACTAGAAGTTTGGAAGGAGCCCTTACCTCAACGTTAGCTTTAACGTGCGTCTCCGGTACCGCGAGTAATTCCGGTAAAATCTCCGCTCGCAACGCCGCTTTCAAATTAGTTCACTAGCACCGTAGCATGGTGGTGAGCAACTTTCCCTTCTACCTCTTCGAGAAATGAGGTTTGGATCTAGAAGAAACGGAGGGGTTTGTGTTTGGATCTCAAAAACCGTTTTTCTTTCGTTTTCGAATCAAAGAGGAAGAGTGGAGTTGCGAAAATGTAAGACCCATAATTTTAAAGTACCCTTTTATGTATTTTTGGTGTATTTTGGATTTTGGCTCGGAGGCTTTTATGCCAAAGTTAATAATATTTTGGAGTTTTATGATCAAAAAGGTATTTCAATGCCAATTAGAATTTCTCGTCGATAAATAAATTGAATTTAACTGCGGTAAATACTTTACGGTTAATTTAAGGCGTTTCGGGTGAAACGGTAATTTAATAAATATCTAGATTTTGAGATATTTGTTAAGTTATATTTATTTTATATATATGTTTGCTTGGAGGGAAAAAGAAAGGAAAACTAGAAGGAAGGAAAAGGAAAAGAAAATAGTATATAAAGGAAGGAAGGAAAAAGGAAGAAAGGAAAAGCAAAGGAAAGAAATAGAAAGGAAGGAAAACCCAAATTTTCCATCTCCTTCCTCAGGTTCACGCGATCATAAACCAAAAATCCATCCTTTCTCCATTTTTCGTTTTCGTTGCTTCCTTTCCTTCAAAACTAGTGACCCAAGGCTGGGTGAGAGTTAGACCAAGGTTTTCGTAACTCCACTCTTCCTCTTTGATTCGAAAACGAAGAAATACGGTTTTTGAGATCCAAACACAAACCCCTCCGTTTCTCCTAGATCCGAACCTCATTTCTCGAAGAGACAGAAGGGAAAGTTGCTCACCACCATGCTACGGTGCTAGTGAACTAATTTGGAAACGGCGTTGCGAGCGGAGATTTTACCGGAATTTCTCGCGGAACCGGAAACTCTCGATAAAGCTAACTTTGAGGTAAGGGCTCCTTCCAAACTTCTAGCTTGCATTAGGGACTTATATGTAGTTGTGTGGGAAGGAAATTGTTAGGGTTAAATGTATCGATTTGGGGAAAAACCAAACTAGTGCGTTATGGGTAAAACCCTAAGAGTTAGGTTTTGTTTATAGTGATGAATGTTTCGTGGTAAATGAATTTGAATGTCATTGTGTATGATTATGGGTAAATGAAACTTGATGTTTGTTAATTGGTGTGGTTGCTGTGAATTATGGTTTGAATGTGAACGTATGTTTGAATTTGTTTCTGTGGAATTTGAAAACATTGGAGTTAAACGGGTATTAAAAATGGGGAATCTTTTAATACCTCGGTTTACTTAATGTGCATTTGAGGAAAATGTTTAAGTTAACTGGGCGTTGAGAATGGGGAATCTCTTAATGTCTCGGTTACTTAACTATCGTTTTTGAAAATCGTTTCGGTAAATGAGTATTAAGAATGGGGAATCTCTTAATGACTTGTTTACTGAATGTTTTGCGAGAAAATCGTTTAAGTCAAAAGTATATTAAGAATGGGGAATCTCTTAATATGACTGTTTGCTTAACGTTTTGTTTTGAAAATCATTAAGTTAAATCGGTATTAAGAACGGGGAATCTCTTAATGACTTATTTAATTAATGTTGTTTGAAGATCGTTTAAGTCAAAAGTATATTAAGAATGGGGAGATCTCTTAATATGACTGTTTGCTTAACGTTTTGTTTTGAAAATCATTAAGTTAAATCGGTATTAAGAACGGGGAATCTCTTAATGACTTATTTAATTAATGTTGTTTGAAGGTCGTTTAAGTTAAATGGGTATTAAAAATGGGGAATCTTTTAATATCTGCATTTGCTTAACGATTGTTGTGAATGGAGTCTGTGTATGCTCATGCATTTCATTTGGTAAATTGTGTCGACCCGTGATAGGTGACACCTTGGTAAACTGTACGAACCCGTGATAGGTTGTACGTTTGCGATTTACATTTTAGTAAATCGTGTTGACCCGTGATAGGTGACACCATGGTAACTGTACTGACCCGTGATAGGTGGTACATTTACGATTTACATTTTTGGTGAATTGTGCTGACCCGTGATAGGTGGCACCTTGGTAAACTGTACGGACCCGTGATAGGTTGTACGTTTGCGATTTACATTTTAGTAAATCGTGTTGACCCGTGATAGGTGACACCATGGTAACTGTACTGACCCGTGATAGGTGGTACATTTACGATTCCCGCTTTTTCTTTTAGTAAATCGTGTTGACCCGTGATAGGTGACACCTCGGTAAACTGTACTGACCCGTGATAGGTGGTACGTTTATGATTTACGCATTTTAGTAAATCGTGCTGACCCGTGATAGGTGGCACCTCGGTAATTGGTACTTGGCCTGCGATAGGCGGTACAATTATGATTTACGGCCCTTCGAGGAGGGTTTTGGTTTGGAATTCCGAGTCCATGCATTTTGGCATATACGCATTGCATTAGGGTGCCTGGCACGCGAGTCATGTTTGATTTGAGTTTATGATTGAGTGATTCGAATTTTGATTTATCGTGATAACTGAGATGAAGGTGTTAAGTGTTATGTGTTGTTTTATTGTGCGTAAGTATGATGGTTATCGAACCTTTGTGTGTCGTAGTAATCGCGTAGGAATTGCTAAGTGTTAGGTTGTGGACTTGATTAGGAATGACTTAGGTTAATTCATGAATTTTTGGAAAACTGATCAGGAAAATCGATTTCCCAATCGATTGGATGGAAGACAGGGGCTTGGCCAAATGAACAAAATCGATTAGCCAATCGATTTTGTAAATCAGCCTTTTTAAAATCCCTTTCGAAATCGATTGCCCAATCGATTAGGCCTTAAGTCAGGGGCTCAGGAACCAATCAATCGATTTACCAATCGATTGAATTCAGCCCAGGATTCTGTTTCATTAAGAATCCCTCACCAAATCGATTAGGAAATCGATTGGCTCGAGACCAGGGGCTCAGGAACCAATCAATCGATTTCAGTCCAGGATTCTGTTTTCCAATCGATTGAATTCAGTCCAGGATCTCTGTCTTCGAGAACTGCATTTTACTTCATTAAAACATTGAAATCCTGTTAAGGTGCATGCTTAGTTTAAAAGTTGTTTTGAGCATTCAAAAAACTTAATTGCTATGTGTTATCTGTTATTTTTCTGGTTGGTGACCCTTTACACTTCACCTTTGCCAATGTAATTCAGTACCAGGAGATGGAGATGGGAATGCTTGACTGCGGTTGTGTTAGGAGGATCTCACGGGGCGCGTGGAGATTACTCAGGGTGTATAGTTTTTTGGTAGGATGATCAGATTAGGATGATGTATAGGGACTAGGGGTCCTTCTTTTTGGTTTGGAGTATTTTAGTTTTGGAAAACTGTACTTATATAAATATTATCAGTTTGATATCATCTTTGAATGGGTTCCATGTACCATTTGATGTTTATGTAGAAATGTTTTGGATTTGTAATTGGAGAAACTTTTCCGCTGCGTAAATTATAATGACTCAATTATTTATCCAACAGCATTTCCTGATTTATTTCCTTGTTCGTTTTTAATTACTTTTAAAAAAAAAAATATACCCTCGCTTTGAAAAACGGGGTGTTACATTGTGGTATCAGAGCATAGGTTTAGTTTTCTTTGGGAGCTGTGGAACCTTGGTTATAGATTGTAGGTCGACCTATAAGTTAGGAGTTGTTATCTGATCATGTGTCGGTTTAGGTGACTTGAGTTGTCAAGTCCAATTTAATTGTGTGTTGTTAGTCGGACGTTAGTTTAGAATTATTTGAAGTAGTGTTAAAACTCTACTTGATGATGGTTCTTATAGGAAACCATGCCGCCCAGAAGGAATGACGCTCCGAGAGCCAACGCTAGGAATGACCAAATGGCGGAGGCTATGAACAACATGGCTGCTTCTGTCGCTGCACAGACCGCTGCCAAGACTCAACGGGATCTTGAAAAGAGGGGAAGAGAGATCCGTGCTGCAGAGTCAAGAGGGTTGGAAGACTTCCGTCGTTACAATCCTCCTAAGTTCAAGGGGATGAGGGTTCAGAGAAGGCGGATCAATGGATCCAAGAAGTGGAGAAAATCTTTGATATGATTAACTGCCAGGCTGGAGTGAAGGTCAGCTATGCCACGTATATGTTGCTAGGGGATGCTGAATACTGGTGGAGGAGTGCAAGGTTGTTGATGGGAGCAGCCCACGAGGAGGTGAACTGGGAATCGTTTAAAAGGAAGTTTTTAGACAAATACTTCCCGATGAGTACCAGGACTAAACTGGGGGACGACTTTCTGAAACTTCACCAGGGGAGCCTGACTGTGGGCGAGTATGCTGCTAAATTTGAATCACTATCGAGGCACTTCAGGTTCTTCCGTGAGGAAATTGATGAACCGTTCATGTGTCATCGTTTCCAAGACGGATTGAAGTATGAGATTCAAGATTCCGTCTTACCTTTGGGAATTCAACGTTTCCAAGCACTGGTAGAGAAATGTAGAGAAGTGGAAGATATGAAGAACAAGAGGGCTAGCCGAGTAGGGAATTTTAATTCGGGAGGCCCTAGTCGGGCGAATTATCAGAATAGGGGAAAACAAGTGGCTAAACCTTATAATCGCCCCCAGAATAACAACGGTGGGCAGAGTCGCCCGGGGAACCAGAATTTCGGAAGGCAAATGGGGCAAGTGCTTCGATGTTTCCGATGTGGGGGAGAAGGACACTATGCTAGTGCTTGTACCACTAACATCCCCATCTGTCACAATTGTCAGAAGTCGGGGCACATGGCAAGGGAGTGCACGGCTCCAAAGGTGGAACCGGTGGTGAATGTGGCTAGGGCTACCCGTCCTACTGCTAGAGGACGCATTTATTGTGTGAATGCTGAAGAGGGAAATCCATCTGGTAATCTGATTCAGCGTGATTGTGAGATTGCAGGTAACACTCTAACTGCACTCTTTGATTCGGGGGCAACCCATTCCTTCATTGCTATGGACTGTGTGAATCGCTTGAAGTTATCTGTGTCTGCTTTACCTTTTGATTTGGTTGTTTCCACACCTGCTAAGACCTTAACCGTAAATTCTGCATGTTTACATTGTCGAATGACTATACAAAATAAGGATTTCTTGGTTAATCTAATTTGTTTTACCGCTACAATCACTCGAGGTCATCCTCGGTATGGATTGGATGTCTTATCACTATGTGATCTTGGATTGTGCTCGGAAATTGGTTCTTTTCCCCGAACCAGGAGTTGTTAAGTATTTAACTGCTAACAAACTCCGAGTGTCGCTAAGTGAAGGGACTCATGAGTTTTTGTCTCTAGCAAATGTAGAGGCAAAGATAAATGTGGAAATAGAAGATGTGATACTTGTCAACGAGTATCGGGATGTATTTCCAACGGAAATTCCAGGATTGCCACCGGTAAGAGAAGTGGAATTCTTCATTGATTTGCACCCAGGAACGGGACCCATTTCAATGGCACCTTATCGAATGTCGCCATTGGAATTAAATGAGCTCAAATGCCAAATTGAAGACTTGTTGGAGAAGAAATTCATCAGACCAAGTGTATCACCATGGGGTGCTCCAGTTTTGCTAGTTAAGAAGAAGGACGGAAGCTCGCGCCTATGTGTGGATTATAGACAGCTTAACAAGGCAACTATTAAGAATCGTTATCCTTTGCCACGAATCGATGATTTGATGGATCAATTGAGGGGGGCCGCGATATTTTCGAAGATTGACTTGAAGTCGGGTTACCATCAGATCCGAGTGAGGGAAGGAGACATTCAGAAAACAGCTTTCAGAACCC
This sequence comes from Cicer echinospermum, assembly GCA_002896215.2. Lineage (NCBI taxonomy): Eukaryota > Viridiplantae > Streptophyta > Magnoliopsida > Fabales > Fabaceae > Cicer > Cicer echinospermum. The sequence goes on from PGTU02004392.1 coordinate 36,834, forward strand.
GCTACGGACATTATGAATACCTGGTTATGCCGTTTGGAGTTACCAATGCACCGGCAATTTTCATGGACTACATGAACAGGATCTTTAATTCGTTCCTTGATAAATTCGTGGTGGTATTCATTGATGATATATTGATTTATTCAAGGACTGAAGAAGAGCATGGAGAACATTTGCGACAAGTTCTTGAGATTTTACGCGAGAAGCGATTGTATGCCAATCTGTCGAAGTGTGAATTTTGGCTAGAGAAAGTGAATTTCTTGGGACATGTGATCACCAAGGAAGGAATCGCTGTAGATCCGGCTAAGATTGAGGCGGTTCTTGCTTGGAAACAGCCTCAGACTGTCACTGACATACGGAGTTTTTGTAGGACTGGCAGGGTACTACAGGAGGTTTATCGAAGGTTTTGCTAAGATTGTGGCTCCACTGACACAACTTACCAGAAAAGATCAACCGTTCGCTTGGACGGAGAAGTGTGAAGAAAACTTCCAGTTACTAAAGAGAAAATTGACGACCTCACCTGTATTGGTATTACCGCAATCAGAAGAACCCTATGAAGTTTATTGTGATGCATCTCACCAAGGGTTAGGATGTGTTCTGATGCAACACAAGAAAGCTGTGGCTTATGCCTCGAGACAATTGAAGATTCATGAGAGGAACTATCCTACTCATGATTTGGAGCTCGCCGCGGTTGTTTTTGCATTAAAGATCTGGAGGCATTATTTATATGGGTGCACGTTCACCGTGTTCAGCGACCATAAAAGCTTGAAATATTTGTTTGATCAGAAGGAGTTGAACATGCGCCAGAGACGGTGGATGGAGACTCTTAAGGATTTTGATTTCACACTGCAGTACCACCCTGGGAAGGCCAATGTAGTGGCTGATGCGTTGAGCAGAAGAAGTGTATCGGTGTCTTCACTAATTATGGCTAGACAACAGAGTTGTGGGAAGCTTTTAGAGACTTGCACTTGAACGTAGAGTTTGCACCGGGAATTTTGAAATTCGGAATGATTAAGATCTCGAGTGGGTTACTTGAAGACATTGCGAATTCTCAGGATGACGTCTTAATTCAAGAGAAGAGGAATCTAATAGTACAAGGAAGACGACTGAGTTCAAGATTGGGGCAGATAATGTTTTGCGGTGTAATGGTAGGATTTGTGTACCAGCCATCACAGATATGCGGAAAACGATCCTAGAAGAGGCGCATAAGAGTAAGCTGAGTATTCATCCTGGGGCAACAAAGATGTATCAGGATTTGAGGCAGAATTATTGGTGGCCAGGAATGAAGAAACATGTGGCGGAATATGTGTCCACTTGTCTAACTTGTCAGAAAGCGAAGGTGGAACATCAGCGACCTGCTGGAATGTTGCAACCTTTAGATATTCCCGAATGGAAGTGGGACAGCATTTCCATGGATTTTATAACCGGATTACCAAAGACAAGGAGAAAGAATGATTCCATATGGGTGATAGTGGATCGACTAACTAAATCTGCCCACTTTTTTACCGGTAAGGACCACTTATAAGGTAGATCAGCTAACGGAGATCTACATTGCTGAAATTGTGAGGTTACACGGGGTACCATCGAGCATTGTATCAGACCGTGATCCGAAGTTCACATCGCATTTTTGGGGAGCATTGCACGAAGCGTTGGAACGAAGCTACGATTGAGTTCAGCTTACCATCCACAAACGGACGGACAGACTGAAAGGACGAATCAGTCCTTGGAAGACCTGTTGAGAGCATGTGTTTTAGATGATAGAGGAAGTTGGGATGATGTACTTCCGTTGATTGAGTTCACTTACAACAATAGTTTCCACGCAAGTATTGGAATGGCACCATATGAAGCTTTATACGGACGCAAGTGTCAGACGCCCTTGTGTTGGTATAAAGACGGTGAGAATATGATTGTCGGACCAGAGATGGTGCAACAGACCACAGCTAAAGTAAGGAAGATCAAGGAGAAAATGAAGACTTCACAAGATCGTCAGAAGAGTTACGCGGACAAGCGTCGCAGACTTTTGGAATTCGAACAGGGTGACCATGTATTTCTGCGAGTCACACCTACTACTGGAGTAGGTAGAGCCTTGAAATCGAAGAAGTTGACTCCGAAATTCATTGGACCATATCAGATTTCTGCACGAATTGGCCGGTTGCTTATCGGATTGCATTACCTCCGATACTGTCCAATATTCACGACGTGTTTCCATGTGTCACAATTGAGGAAATATCTCGCAGATCCATCTCACGTGATCGAACCAGACACAATCCAGCTAAAGGATAACCTGTCGTTCGAAGTACCACCCGTGAGAATTGATGACAGGAAGATTAAGCGGTTGAGAACCAAGGATGTTTCGTTGGTCAAGGTGATCTGGAACCCAATTACTGGAGATGCGACTTGGGAACTGGAGAGCAAGATGAGGGAACAACACCCAGAGTTATTTATCGATGCATAGTTTTCGAGGACGAAACTAATTTTAGGGGGGGAGTAATGTAAGACCCATAATTTTAAAGTACCCTTTTTTGTATTTTTGGTATATTTTGGGATTTTGGCTCGGAGGCTTTTAAGCCAAAGTTAATAATATTTTGGAGTTTATAATCAAAAAGGTATTTCGATGCCAATTAAGAATTTCTCGTCGATAAATAAATTGAATTTAACTGCGGTAAATACTTTACGGTTAATTTAAGGCGTTTCGGGTGAAAACGGTAATTTAATAAATATCTAGATTTTGAGATATTTGTTAAGTTATATTTATTATATATATATATGTTTGCTTGGAGGGAAAAAGAAAGGAAAACTAGAAGGAAGGAAAAGGAAAAGAAAATAGTATATAAAGGAAGGAAGGAAAAAGGAAGAAAGGAAAAACAAAGGAAAGAAATAGAAAGGAAGGAAAATCCCAAATTTTCCATCTCCTTCCTCAGACACCAACCGTGAAACCAAAATTCCATCCTTCTCCATTTTCGTTTTCGTTTGCTTCCTTTCTTTCAAAGCTAGTGACCCAAGGTCGGGTGTGAGTTAGATCAAGGTTTTCGCAACTCCACTCTTCCTCTTTGATTCGAAAACGAAGAAATACGGTTTTTGAGAATCCAAACACAACCCCTCCGTTTTCTCTAGATCCAAACCTCATTTCTCGAAGAGATAGAAGGGAAAGTTGCTCACCTCCGTGCTACGGTGCTAGTGCACTAATTTGGAAGCGGCGTTGCGAGCGGAGATTTTACCGGAATTTCTCGCGGAACCGGAAACTCTCGATAAAGCTAACTTTGAGGTAAGGGCTCCTTCCAAACTTCTAGCTTGCATTAGGGACTTATCTGTAGTTGTGTGGGAAGGAATTTGTTAGGGTTAAATGTATCGATTTGGGGAAAAACGAAAACTAGTGTGTTATGGGTAAAAACCTTAGAGTTAGGTTTTGTTTATAGTGATGAATGTTTCGTGGTAAATGAAATTGGATGTATCTGGGTGTTATGTTGCGTGATTTGTGTTCGTTGTATTTGGTGTGTTCGTACTTGATGTTTGTTAATTGGTGTGGTTGTTGTGAATTATGGTTTGAATGTGAAAGTATGTTGAATTTGTTTCTGTGGAATTTGAAAACCATTAGAGTTAAACGAGTATTAAAAATGGGGAATCTTTTAATACCTCGGTTTGCTTAATGTGTATTTGAGGAAAATGCTTAAGTTAACTGGGCGTTGAGAATGGGGAATCTCTTAATGTCTCGGTTACTTAACTATCGTTTTGAAAATCGTTTCGGTAAATGAGTATTAAGAATGGGGAATCTCTTAATGACTCGTTTACTGAATGTTTTGCGAGAAAATCGTTAAGTCAAAAGTATATTAAGAATGGGGAATCTCTTAATATGACTGTTTTGCTTAACGTTTTGTTTTGAAAATCATTAAGTTAAATCGGTATTAAGAACGGGGAATCTCTTAATGACTTATTTAATTAATGTTGTTTGAAATCGTTTAAGTTAAATGGGTATTAAAAATGGGGAAATCTTTTAATATCTGCATTTGCTTAACGATTGTTGTGAATGGAGTCTGTGTATGCTCATGCATTTCATTTGGTAAAATTGTGTCGACCCGTGATAGGTGACACCTTGGTAAACTGTATAGACCCGTGATAGGTTGTACGTTTACGATTTACTATTTAGTAATCGTGTTGACCCGTGATAGGTGACACATTGGTAAAACAGTACTGACCCGTGATAGGTGCGTTTACGAGTTACTATTTAGTAATTCGTGTTGACCCGTGATAGTGACACCATGGTAAACTGTACTGACCGTGATAGGTGGTACATTTACGATTTACCATTTTTGGTGAATTGTGCTGACCCGTGATAGGTGGCACCTAGGTAAACAGTACTGGTCTGTGATAGGCGGTACGTTTACGATTCCCGCTTTTTCTTTTAGTAAATCGTGTTGACCCGTGATAGGTGACACCTCGGTAAACTGTACTGACCCGTGATAGGTGGTACGTTTATGATTTACGCATTTTAGTAAATCGTGCTGACCCGTGATAGGTGGCACCTCGGTAATTGGTACTTTGGCCTGCGATAGGCGGTACAATTATGATTTACGGCCCTTCGAGGAGGGTTTTGGTTTGGAATCCGAGTCCATGCATTTTGGCATATACGCATGCATTAGGGTGCCTGCACGCGAGTCATGTTTGATTTGAGTTTATGATTGAGTGATTCGAATTTGATTTATCGTGATAATGAGATGAAGGTGTAAGTGTGTATGTGTTGTTATTGGCGTGTAAGTATGATGGTTATCGAAACTTTGTGTGTCGTAGTAATCGCGTAGAATTGCTAAGTGTTAGGTTGTGACTTGATTTGGAAGGACTTGAGTTAATGCATGAATTTTTGGAAAACTGATCAGGGAAATCGATTTCCCAATCGATTGGATGGGTAAACAGGGACTTGGCCAATTCACAAATCGATTAGCCAATCGATTTCGAAATCATTTTTCTAAAGGAATCAGTTAGGAAATCGATGCCCAATCGATTAGGCCTTAAGTCAGGGGCTCAGGAACCAATCAATCGATTTACCAACGATTGAATTCAGCCCAGGATTCTGTTTCATTAAGAATCCCTCACCAAATCGATTAGGCAATCGATTGGCTCGAAACCAGGGGCTCAGGAACCAATCAATCATTTACCAATCGATTGAATTCAGCCCAGGACTTTGTTTTCATTAAAAATCTTCACCCCAATCGATTGCCCAAATCGATTGGCTCAGTGAAATCCTCATTTTTAGTTATATGATTTTAATTTCTCTTTGACTTATCCATGTCTTGTTTTATTATGTGTTAATTAGGAGATCGAGAACTACAATTTTACCTTCATTTTAATTGGCAATGTATTGTATGAACTTTCGCATATTGAAAATCCTGTTAAGGTGCATGCTTAGTTGAAAAGTTGTTTTGACATTCAAAAACTTATTGCTATGTGTTAACTGTTATTTTCTGGTTGGTGACCCTTTACACTATTGTGGAAATCTGGGCTTTGCCTCAGATGAGAGTCAGGACGGCCTACTGGTTCGTACCCTACGGACAGGGATGGAGATGGGAACGCTTGACTGCTGTTGTGTTAGGAGGATCTCACGGGGAGCGTGGAGATTACTCAGGGTGTATAGCTTTTTGGTAGGATGATCAGATTAGGATGATGTATAGGGACTAGGGGTCCTTCTGTTGGTTTGGAGTATTTTAGTTTTGGAAAACTGTACTTATACAAATATTATCAGTTTGATATCATCTTTGAATGGGTTCCATGTACCATTTGATGTTTATGTAAAAATGTTTTGGATTTATAATTGGAGAAACTTTTCCGCTGCGTAAATTATAATGACTCAATTATTATCCAAAGCATTTCCTGATTTATTTCTTTGTTCGTTTTAATTACTTTAAAAAAAAAATATATACCCTCGCTTGAAAAACGGGTGTTACAGTATGCACCTCTCAGGTAAATACGGAACCATCGTGAAAACACCAACGATGATATCCTGTAAATAATGACACAGGACTTGAAATCGGTCACAGCGTTCTGATACGTAATCTGCGCGCCCAAATAATATCCGTATCCTCAAAGTATCCAACTTTGGCCCTTGTAATATGCCACATTCCCAGCATGTCTTGTTTTGCCGTCCAACGAACATCCGTGCATCGAGAAATTATGCTCATCCATATCCCGTTTACAAATAATCGGGGAAAATGTTCATAAATCCAAGTCTGTAAATAATTGAAAATGTGTAAAATTATTAAGGTCATGAAATTAATTAAAAAAATAATGATAAGTATAAATAAATATAATTAGTACCTGAAAATAAAGACAAATATCCTCCAATCTGTTTGGTTGCAAGGCAATGTACTTCTCTAAGATAGTCATATAGCACAACAGTGCAGACCGGTCCCATGCCCATTTACCACAACTAATCCAATCTGAAACAAAAGAAGATATTTTGCAGAACAAGTGTAACTTTTATCCGCAAGAATGGTACATCCTACCAAATGAAGTAGATATGCCAGCTTAGCACAGTCATATCTCCTTCATGAAGTTTCTTATAAATACCTCTCTTCACCACCAAAACTATAGGAAGCCCCTCATGTCCTAGACTCCAGTGACAACTCATCAGATGTTAACCCCCAACAACTCACAGCAGCAGCAATTGCCAAATTCTTCATTGACATTTGCGAGGTGTAAAAACCTCTCCAGTACACGGGAGCTCAAAAGACCCCTGACTGACGCGTCAAGAGTAATAGCATTTCACCGAAGGCAGGTGAATGACTAGTCTCTGCGTGCCATCTCTCAGCAAAAGCAGATTCATGTTACCATCAATCATATGCAAACTAACATTCCTTCTCAGGAGGACGTAAATCCAGAATATATTAAATCCAATTATCTATTTGAGCAGGTAAGATGATATCTAATATCAATTTGTCTTGCTTTTTGCCATTGGAAACAACTTTCAAGGCACGTCTTTCCTGTTTAATTAAAAATAACACAATTAAATATATTATAATCTTATACTACAAAAAATTATAATGTGTAATAAAATAACCTATACTACAATATATTATAATATGTAATAAAATAAATTATTTACTAACCTGTCCATTCCACACGTTAATTGCAATATGATGCTCATAATCTGTAAGGACAGAAAGATCATAAGGACCTCCAGGAAACATGGGTTCATCAGGCTGGTGCTGCTGACCATGTTCATCATCAAAATGTTGCTGCTGCTGGTCATATTCATCATAAACTCATGATCGTGCTGAGGCTCTCATCATGGGGCTGTCATCCTGTTCTGCATCAAACATAAGATTTTGCTGTGGCTGCTCATCCTGGGGCTGCTCGTCCTGAGGCGCCTGCCTTTCCTCATTTCTCTTTCTCCTTTTTTCAACAGCAGCTCTCTCTAATTGGATTCGTCGTAGGAGCCGATGATCTCGCGAATAATCACCACCGTCAGAATTTTCTCCTCTGGTCCTCCCCTAACAAAATTCAATAAAAAATTAAAAAAAAAAAAAAAAAATTACACAGCTGTACCGGAAATTTTCAATCCTCTTAAATTTCCGGTATACATTTACGGAAATTTCAAAAACGAAATTTCCGGTAGTCAAAATACATACCGGAAATTTCAAAAACGAAAATTTCCGAAATTTTACAAACTATCCGGATTTTTCAAATTTCGGTTTGCCGCCCGAAATTTCGTTTTTGAAATTTCCAAGTATGTATTTTTGAACTTACGGAAATGTTCAATCCTCTTAGATTTCCGGTAAAACCAAAATTTTCCGAAAACTTACTTTTTCCGGATTTTTCAGTTGTGGGTAAAAGTGTTTGAATTTTTGTTATTTGAGTTTTACTGTTTTTTTAGGGGTATTTTAGGTTATTTTACAAACAAAAATTTTATGTTTGGGGGGGTATAAGATTTAAATGGGGGGTACAATAGCAATTGTCCACCTTGCAGCCTATGAGTTTGTCTTGCAAAATTGATCCAAACAGCATTCAAGTCTTGAAAGAAAGAAAAAACGGCATGTATTATTATTTTTTTGTTTGGTACAAAAAAAATACATGTATTATATATTAGGGCTGTTCATTTGGTTGTTTTTTAAAAAACCAAAATCATATTCATTTTAAAACCAATAATATGGATTTAGATTTATACCAAATCCATTATTTGGTTTAAAACCAGTTATAAAACCAATTGTAAAATTGGTTATGGTTAAATAACCGGTTTATAATTAAAGCAACCGGTTTTGAAAATTTTAATTTTAAAATCGATTTTTTTCAAAATCGGTTAAAATTGATTTTTTTAAAAAATATTTATTTCATAGTTAAAAATTGGTTATTTAAAAATCGATTTTTTTCGATAATTATTTTAAAAAATTCTCACAAATTTTTTTGAGAAAAATTCGATTTAAAATTTTTTGA
>PGTU02004394.1:0-22385 GCA_002896215.2 Cicer echinospermum
AAGTATAAGTATCATCAAAACTAGACAATGAAGGAAAATCAGTAGCAAACATATCGGGGTAAGTGTCATCAACCAAATCAACAAGCAATTCAATTTGAAAAATAGAATGCTCTTCCATGAGTTGTTTCATAGCATCAAAGATGTTAAATTTTACAATGCTATCACAAAATTTCATGGATTGAGTTCCACCATGCACATCAATTTTTGTTTTAGCAGTTTTCAAGAATGGCCTGTCTAAGATGATATGTGCCATGTTGGACTTATTATCTCCCTCCATTTCCAAAATGTAAAAATCTGCAGGAAATATTAATTCATTAACTCAACAGTACATCATACACAAATCCAGGCATGCAAGCATTGCTCATGTTCGCCAATAATGGTAACACAATCTACTCTATAAAGGTCCAAGAGCAGAGAATTAAAAATAAGATGTAGGCATAACATTAATGGAAGCTCCTAAATTACATAGCCTTTTCAAATTTGACTATTGTTATGGTACAATGGAATGACAAAAAGTTCTGATCTTTGTGCATTTCTGAGTCCATGTGGCTGAATGAGGGTTAAAACATTTTGTCCATGTTCACCTTTTATTAACTTTAACCTTCTCTTGTGTGTGTGCAAATCTTTTAGAATTTTGCATACTTGGAATCTGTTAATTGCTTCAAGGAGGGGAATGTTTCACTTTCAACCTTTCTTCAATGTATCCAGGATCTCCTTGTCCTTATCTTTCTCGTCCATTTTCTTAGTCTTCACTGCCCTTTGAAGAAAAGGAAGTGGTTTATTTTTGCTCAACATCACAGTTTCAGGTATTCAACGTGTCTTCAGCAACCTTGTTATTTTTCACTGCAGTTTCAAGTACCTTTAGTATTTCAACAACTTTCCTAGACCTCCATGTAATTGCACTCACATTGGGAGCATTTGGATTTACTAGTAATTGTGCATGCAATTGGTTTGACTCATGAGTCTGCAATTGATTAATTGAAGTGGCTAGTTGACCAATCTTTGTTTCCAAATTTTGAATGGTGGAATATGTTCTTTGTTGAAATTGGAGATTCTGGACAGCCATCTGCTTAACGAGGTCCTCTAATGAAGGTGCATTGTTTTGCTGTTGAGGAATATGTTGCTGCTACTGCCTAGGTTGCTGTTGTGCAGATGAATTCTCCCATCTCAGGTTGGGATGATTTCTACAACCAGGATTGTACCTGTTAGATGACATATCACAGTTGGCTTGAGGATTGTATATATTTGCTGCTTGCATATGCTTGAAGAGCATCAACAATTGGGTCTTCTTTCAATGTAGGACATAAATCTGTAGGATGCTCTAGAGAAGTGCAAATACAACAAACCAATGCTTGGATTTTACCTATTGCCAATTTTTTTACTAAAGATGTAAGCTCATCAAGTTTGCCTTCTAAATTCTTCTGGGAAGAAGTTTGAATTTCAGTCCCACCCCTTGCCAACACTGTTGAATTGTGTAACACCCCATTTTTTTTTTCAAAACAAAAATCGAATTTCAGAATAAAGGAAGAAATACTTTTGGGATATAAATATTTTTTATGTCGTAACATATCGTTTATTTTCAAAGTCACAAATATTTATAAGCAGCGGAAATAGTTTTTGAAATATAATCCAAAGTAATTTAATCCCGTAAAATACATCGTGTATGAGAATCCTTATCAGACATAGCTCATACTTTGGAGTATTCCGACAACTACCTGTACAAAAGCATTACTTCTACAAATCAAGAATTTAAACTTCACGTCAGCAGTCAAAAATGATTACAATGACCTATCAAAATAAGAGTCAATGCTTGAACAATATGAGGTATAGGTCTAGTCTTCCAAATTGAAATAAATACATTTCCAAAAGAAAGACAATTAATCCCTATACTACCATCTAATCTAATCATGCTACAAAAAATATACAACTCGGATGATCTCCATGCGCCCCGCAAGATCCTTCTGACACAGCATCGGTCAGGTATGTCTAACTACCTTCCCATCTTCAGGGTACTAACCGGTAGTTTGATTCTGGTTCCCATCTGAGGGCAAAGCCCAGATTTCCACAATAATTGTAAAGGTCACCAACCGAAATTAACAAATATCACATAGCCTTTAAATTTTAAATGCACAATAACCTTTCAACCTAGCATACTCTTTGAAGGGGTTTTCATATGCCAAACATGCATAATCAAAGTTTAAAAATAAAGTTTTTAACAAAACTGCACTGACGTATTCGAACACAGCATCCTTGTATTCAAATATAGTGTTATTTTGTAAGTCAATAGCAAAATCAGGACAACTATATTAGACTACAACCTCCTTGTATTCGAATACATGATGTTCTTCAGAAGTCAGATAGCAAATCCAGACGAAACTGTAATTCGACCTACACAACATCCTTGTATTACGATACACTACAGAAAAAAATGCAGAATTCAGTTTTCGAAATGGTTTTGCATTCAATCACACTTACAAACAATCTAATAATCACACTTACAATTACGAAACACATCACACAATCAATGAGATCGAATACCATATTACATCTTATAGTATAGGAACTGACTCGCGTGTCAAGCACCCTAATGCAATCGTTATTGCCAAAATGCATGAATTCTGGAATTCGACATCCAAAAGCCCTTACCTAAAGGGGCGGTAATCATTAATTGTACCCGCATATCACAGACCCAATACTAATACCGAGGGTGCCACCTATCACGGGTCACACACACGATTTACCTAAAAGCGTTTAAAATTGTAAACATACCGCCTATCCACAGACCAGTATTGTTTACGCGAGGTGCAGCTGTATCACGGTCAGCACATTACTAAACAAGTGTAAATCGTAAACGTACCGGCCGTATCACAGACCATATTGTTTACCGACGGTGCACCTATCCACGAGTCAGGCATGCAATTTACAAAAATGTACAGTCTATCATCGAGACCTACACGACGCAGAAATCCCCGCCAGATAAGATGAACCACATATCCCACTGCAATCATCTCTGGCCATCACGGATTACTGGCTACCACCATTGGCATCCTTGATTCGCGTCGACCATATACTGGAATGCATGAGCATGACTCTGACTCACTTTCCATGACGAATCATTAAGTAGATGCAGATATTAAAATTTTCCCTTTTTTTATGACTCATTTAACACTAATTGATTTTCAAGCATTCAACACATAGCATACAAAGCAATTTATCACATCGATTACATTAAATTCGACTCAATTCATTCCCACAAAATCAATCACCAGCAGCTATCAGAGTCCACTCAATGCCAGTATAATAATGTGTCCACATTTTCAAACAGTAAAATCACGCGAAATTAATTTCACGAAACTAACCGTCAAACATATCAACTTTAATTTCCTCATAAACACACATAAATGAATTAAATTCCTTTTCCACAAAATCACACATCAATTTCACCAAATTCCAACTCCATAAATACACATATAGTATCCTATATGCAAGCTAAAAATCTGTAAGGAGCTCTTACCTTAACGGTAGCTTTAACAAGCGATTACGGCACCGCAATTAATTTCGGTAAAAACTTTGCTCACGTCATCGCTTCCAAAGTTGGCTCACTAGCACCATAGCGTGGAGATGAGCAACTTTTCCTTTTGTCACTTCTCGAAATGAAGCTCATAAGTCAAAGAAAAGCGGAGATTTGTGTTTGACGATTTTGAAAACCCCTAACACAGTTTTCTTGGTTTTCGAATCAGATAAGAATGAAGCTGGGAAATCTCTTCTTTCTCACCCACCAAGCCTTGAGTTTCTTTTCTTGAAGCAAAAGAAGAAAAGAAGGAAGAACGAGGGAGATGAATCCGCGAGGCTGGGGGAAACGTTTTCTTTTTGTCCTTTTTCCTTCCTTTTCCTTTCCAACACACACACACACACACACACACACAACACACACATATATATATATATATATATATAACCAAACCAACAAATATCTTTAGCAACTCTTACACACATCACTTCACTCACATCTCAAACTATTTTCATAAAAATATCTACTTTCGTTGCAACTCAATTGACAGATAAATTTTCAGCAACGAGTGATATTTTTAACAAAATTGTCCGGTATTAAATTTTTCGTAACGTAAATAAATTATTCTCTGACAAATAATTTTAATCGGATTTCTAAAAATATATTTTTGGCATTTAACTCACTGACTACCAAAAACTAGGCTAAAAGCCTAAGAAATTCAACATAAAATACCTTAAAATTGTATAATTTAGGATTTAAAATTAAGGGTCTTACAAATTGCTTCTAGTTGTAAACTGTTGAGAATTCATGGACATGTTCTCAATCAAAGCCCTTGCCACTTCTGGGGTCTTATCGACAAGTGCTCCCCCACTAGCAGCATCCAAAATGCTTCTATCCATAGGCAACAAGTCTTCATAAAAATATTGGATGAACAATTGTTCAGAAATCTGGTGATGAGGACAGCTTGACACTAATTTCTTGAATCTCTCTCAATACTCATGTAATGATTCCCTGTCAATTTGCTTGATGCCACATATTTCTTTTCTGATTGAAGCAACTTGTGAGGCAGGGGATGATTTTTCTAGAAACAATATCTTGAGATCATTCCAACTTGTAACAGAACCTGGTTGAAGGTAGTATAACTAGTCTTTGGCAGCATCTTAGAGTGAAAATGGGAAGGCTCTCAACTTAATATGGTCTTATGTGACTCCTTGAGACTTCATGGTAGAACACACAACATGGAATTCCTTTAAGTGTTTGTGGGGATCCTCACCTGCAAAACCATTAAACTTTGGAAGCAAGTGTATTAAACCAGATTTAAGTTCATATGATACAGTAACTTCAGGATATGTGATATACAATGCATTATAATTGACATTAGGTGCAGCAAGTTGTCTTAAGGTTTTATTATTTGCATCAGCCATATTTTGCAGCAAGTTATCACTTTCACTATCTGACTCTGACTCATTAACACTAGCATCTCTACTAAGTCTACGGCGTAAATGAAATGTCCTGTCTATTTCAGGTTCAAAGGAATGAAGATTCACAGAACTAGCCCTAGTCATGCATCATCATAACAATTCTGAAAATTCCAACAATGTCCCTATGGCTAAAATTGAAGTGAAAAATAAAAAACTCTACCAAATAAAATATAAAAATACCACAAAAAATTTCTAAAAATGAAATAAAGGCAACGACAATTTTTTTGTAATTTTTGGAGAATATGAAAAATTCAAAAAATTGAAAAAAGGGTCTAAACGAAGGAATTTGGGATTTTGACCGACATTTCTTGTAAAAGCCCCTTATACAAGAAATTTTATTCGTTGATTTTTTTTTTCTGATTTTCTGGCGAAATTTCAAAGAAATCTGAGACAGTCGCGTGAAAACATGATTTTTATCAGTTAATATTGTTATCAGAGAGTCCATGGCAACGGCGCCAATTTGATCTCGACTGTCGCACACGAGTCAAATACAATTAATAAAATATAAATAGAGTAATAACTCGAATCATTTCGTCAAGGATTCTGATATCAATAATAATAACTGAATTGAAAAGTTGAAATTAAAAAGAGGATTTTTTAGATTTTTTATTTAACAGAATGAGCACAACATTAATCCACTATTCGAGTTCAGTCAGACCTACTCACAGAGTTCTATCAAGAGTGTTAATTTCTAATTTGTGATTCTATTCTTATTGACATAGAATTGATCAAACAGGCATATATCAATTGTATGTGAATTTAGTTTCTTTGATTGGATTAAGCATCAAACAATGCATCAAAATACAAGATAACGGGACGCATGCCAAAATAGATAATTCAATTAAATTAAAACGCAACCAAATTATGTCAAAAGTAAATTAGTTTTGATCCTATTAAAATTGCGAATATTATGCATATCAAAATATTCAAATAAACAAAAGATAAGTCATGAATGCGAAATTGACAGTGAACGATCTCAAGTGTGTTTGATGAAAGACTCTGAACTCGGAATTATGCTTAATAAAATTAGGTCTTTATGAAACACAAAATAAAAACTATTTATTCTTAGCATACCTGAATTATAATTTTCGTCCATGAAAAGAAATCAAACTGCTCAATACAAACTGAATTGGCTTTAGGTTTAAAAACACGTGAACTCCGCTATTAGAATTGATACAAGAAGTCATATTACAAAATATGCACTTAGAACAGTAAAGTGGTCGGGAATTGGTCTTTTCTTCCAGGAACACAAAAAGTGTAGTCTGACATATTTAGCTTTCCAATGTCGCTTGTGCATGCGCCAATCCAATAGTCCAGGAGCTCAGAGTTATGCCTACAAAGCGAACAAGAGTCAAAAAAAATAATAAAAATCTTATAATTTCAAATTTCAACCCAAAGAATTTAGAAACAAGTGATAAAAATACTTGAATCTTAAGTTATAAAGAGCTTTGAAAATACCAACTAATAAGCTAGATAACATGTGACAAATGCTATCATCAAAGTGCATTGTCGTTTACTTATTGCAAAAACTTGTGCGCTACGGCTATACTCTCCCAACATCAATGTTAGTATGAGTGATTTGACGATAGGTATTTTCCATGGTTAGCGTTTTATTTTGAAAGTGAAAAACAAAAGTATGAATTCTGTGTTGAGGTTTAAGAATTTCATATTAGAGTTAGTGAAACTTAAAATAATGATTACTTAATACTCAAAGAAATAGATATATAGATTGAAGTTTACTTCATCATCTAATTATAAATATCAATAGTAGTCTATTCAAAATTAAAAAGAAATGTATAAGAAGCAAAAAAGGAAAAAAAAACAAATAAATATATACACCAATATTGAGGCATGGGTCCAGACATACACGCTTTTGGTTTTCTTTATATAAAGAAGACAGCTTTTGTCCCTTTTTGTGAGAGTATAAATTCTTTGGTTATCCGTTTTTGTTCTTTTTTGTTTGAATCTTTACTATATTTCTAGCTGTTCTTTTTAAAAATATATTTATATAATACTATTTGTTTTTTAGTTCACTATGTCAAAAAAACATTTTATCATGCTTATTTTTTTCTTTCGTGATATTTTTAAGTGTTATTGTTGTTGATGCTATTAAAATTAGACGACATTTTATAAAATTTATTAAATACTATTATAAGTTACCACATTTTATAATGCTTATTATAAAATTCAAATAGAATAATATTATATTTTTTTAATGATATAAAAAATGATATAATTGAAAATATCTCTTAAAAAAAGTCATTTATTGGAAATAGTTGAATTAATTACATACAATAATGCCTAAAACTCAACCATTAATAATTACCTTTGATAAGAATTAAGATAATTCAACTAAAAATCTAAAAAAACCTAGCTTTCAAAATTCGCATGAATACATCCTACTACCAAAACTCAGCTCCCGTCTGCTATTAACCATAATGTCTTTTATAGGTCTAAACGATTATATTACCCTCACAAATATTTCCAATTTTTCAAATTTGTCTACGACTTCTTAAAAAAAATTAAAATATTCGTCTATTGCACAAAATTTCAAATGTATTAAAAAAACTCAAATTAAAAATTTTGTAATATAAAAATATTATGAAAAACGCTAACTTTGTTTTTTTTTTTTTGGAAAACATATCTTTTTCTATTTTAAAAAATCTCGACATTTAGCTTTCTTTTTAAAGTTAAGGTTTTGAGAAATTTTTCTAAATTGTTTATCAGTTATAAAAAAAATATCAACAAAAAATGAATAAAATATTTTTCGATTAATTCAAAGTTTCAGTTTTTACGGACTACCGTGTTTTATTGAATTTTTTAGAATACAAAAGTATTTTAAAAAACTCAAGTTCTGAATTTTTCATCACAGCTTTGTGTTTCTGAAAATTTAAATTAAAGGTTCGTTGATGGTAATTTTTTGGTTTTTAATTCAAAAAATTTTAAAAACTAAAATCAGTTTCAATTTTAGTATTTAATTTTGAATTTTTCAGTTTTAAATTTCAATTCTTTAGTTTGATTTTCCAGTTTTTAGTTTATTCGAATTGAATTACTCTTTTTACTTTTTTTATTATGAATTCATCTAAATATAAAAAAATATTAATATGTAAAAAAAATTAAAAATTGCAGTTCTGAAAAAAAAATCCATTATACAATATTTTTGTTTTTTATTTTTTATTTTTTTAAAAAGCTACATTTGGTAATTTGATAAAAATGTGGTAGCAGAGCTATCATTGTTGGGGTTTATGATAAAAAAAATTGCTATCCTAACCCATGTGCATGGTGTGGTCCAAACAATAGATGTTATGCTCCCTACATTGTTCCTTTCATTTACTTGAATCAATTGGACATCTTGAGTGTCTATGGTAGAAATAGACTTGAATGAGAGAAGGCCACTTTTTTATTCAAAGCCATCATAGTCATAAACTACAATTTTGGTCACCTACTCAGCAGATTGTTGTCGTTTTAATTATTGATTTAACAAAAAAAACCTAAAATAATTTATAAATCATCCAAACATCAATTATTTTAATTCATGACAATAACTTTATTGTTAACTGTGTGACCGAGTATATGTTAATGATTGTATGATGTGTCAGTCTCTCTTCCATATATGTATCTGAATAAATAAAAATCATAATAACAGTAAATTAAAGAAATAAATATTAAAATATCACTAATTTCAACTTCTTAATTTTATTCTTCTGTCTAACCCTAAATTTCTTCCTTTATTTCTTAAAAATTCAAATTATTAAAATAAAACCTAATTCACATACTAAAACATGAGAAAGCTCCAAAACACCAAACAACAAGCTCAACAGGGTAACACTATTGTTGAATTCCCTGATAGCGCATTTGATGAAACATAGAAAAATGCTCATGAACACATAGTTCAGATCTCCTCCATTTTTTAGCCTCCATTTCTTGTCAAGTTTGTTTTTTAGATGAGCGATACATGGCAACTAAAATTTCAATGGTTGAGATTTTATCAAATACAAAAAATCAGTTTTAATTAATTAAAATAAAAACATAAAAACACATCAGAAACATAAAACCCCTTTTCCTTCCTCCCTTCGTTGCCCCTCCCATCGCACGTTCTCCTTTCGTCCTCGTGTGGCTTGCCTCTCTGTCTCTTCGTCGTGTCGGCGTCGCTCCATTGTGGTATCGCTGCAACATTCTGCACTGCTACATCACCGTCGCATCGTTGCAGCACCGCCGCTCCACTGAAATATTACTACAGGTCTTTGTTCAAATAATTTCTTCTCTTTTGATCTTACAAATTCTTATTAATTTTGCCAAATCTTTTACAACTATTTTATCATGTCTTTTTTATTTTGCCAAAACTTTTACAAGTTCTTGCTAATGTTTTCAAAGACAATATGTCGTTGCCATGAAAATAGAAAGGAAAATTGATTCAATCAAATTGATTTTGTACTGGAATTGAGCAATTTGGTTATGTACTGGAATTCCGTCGCCTCTCTGTCTCTTCGTCGTGCCGGCGTCGCTCCACCGCAGCACCGCCACACAGTTGCAGCATCACCGCTCCACTGCAATATTACTACAGGTCTTTGTTCAAATAATCTCTTCTCTTTTGATCTTACAAGTCATTGTTGTTGATTTTGTCGAATCTTTTACAATATTTTATCGTGTCTTTTTATTTCTATAGTTCTTCCCCTGTGGTTCTCATTACATCAACGTGTTTACAAAATAATATTAATAGGATAACTCTATTCATTCTCAGAAAACATGAATCCATCATCAAATCCACTAGTTGACTGTGTAGATAAATGGGTGAACAATATCCATGACAAAATTGTGCCAGAAAGTAATGACAATAGCCAACCACACATGGAAATGAAGTTTGAATCTGAGGCAACGGCTTGTGAATTTTATAATGAATAAGTAAAAGAATTGGTTTGGTAATTCGTCGAGAAGTGCAAATAAAAGCAAAAGACGGAATTTTGACTTCGAAAAGTTCAATGCTTCAAAGAGGGTATTCCGAGGTGTTGATAAACGAGGTCACCCAGTAGGAGAGCATAGAGCAGAAACTAGAACAGGATGTAAGCATGTATGGTTATTTCACTTGATCGAAGATTGGAAATATAAAGTTGTTGACTTTGTAGCTCAACATAACCACCCTCTTCACCGCTTAGAAGTATGTGCATATGATTCGTTCTCATCGCACATATCTGAGATATCAAGCTCACATAGTCGTATTGGTCAGATGAGTCTGGATTGAGACCAAAGAGATTTTCATGAATATAATAGTCCAAGCAAGTGGTGGAAAGAGACTGTATGGTTTTACAAGACAAGACCTTAAGAAATTATCTTCGAACCAAAAGAAGCAATACTAAAGTATGGTGATGGGTGCATTATTAATGTATTTCAAACAAGAAAGTGAAAATCTCCTCATTCTTTTATGATATTTCAAATGATGTTGATTTTTATATCTATATTAACAAATATAATTTGGCAGGATCGCCAAAATGATATGATTATGGGTACTTTGGAGATGTCATCACTTTTGACACTACATACAAGACAAATAAGGATTATCGACCATTGGGAGTTTTTGTTGGACTTAATAATCACAGGCAAACAATCATTTTTGGGGCTGCATTGCTATATGATGAAACGATTCCTTCTTTTCAGTGGCTATTTGAAACGTTTCTCAAAGCAATGGGTGGAGAAAAGCCAAAAACCATTCTAACAGATCAAGATGCTGCAATGGCTAAGGCTATTTCTTTAGTTGTGCCAGAAACATTTCATGGATTGTGCACTTGGCATATAAGACAAAATGCTCTAAAGCATGTAAATCATCTATATCAAAAGAGTTCACAATTTTGCTTAGAGTTTGAAGCATGCATAGATCTACACGAAGAAGAGGCTGAATTTTTGAATGCATGGAATTCTTTACTTGTTGAGCATAATGTTTCAAAAGATTCGTGGCTACATATGATTTTTCAATTGAAGGAAAAATGGGCATGGGCTTATGTTCGGAAAACATTCACTGCAGGTATGAGATCTACTCAATTAAGTGAGAGCTTTAATGCTGACTTGAAAAACCATTTGAAATCAGATTTAAATTTAGTACAATTTTTTACACACTTTAAAAGGGTTGTAAATGGAAAACGAAACAATGAGTCAGAAGCTGATTTTGAGTCAAGACATAAACTACCTAGATTGAAAATGAAGAAGGCTCGTATGCTTGTACAAGCCGGAAATGTTTACACTCCAAAAATTTTTGAGGAATTTCAAGAGGAATATGAGGAATATCAGGACACTTGCATAAAGGATTTGAAAGAAGGTTTGTATGTTGTTACAAATTATGATAACACAAAAGAGAGGATAGTAATGGGAAATCCTATGGATCAAAAAGTTGCTTGTGATTGTCGTAAATTTGAGACACATGGCATCTTATGCAATCATGCTTTGAAAGTTTTAGATGCCATGAATGTTAAGTTAATTCCCCAACATTATATATTAAAGCGATGGACAAGAGATGCAAGGTTGGGAAGTAACCAAGATTGGAAAGTGAAACATGTTGAATTGGACATAAAAGCCCATTTCATGAAGCGATACAATGAATTATGTCCTCGAATGATTAAATTGACCAACAGAGCTTCAGAATCTCATGAAACTTACGTATTTTTGTCCAAAGTTTATGAAGAGTCCAATAAAATAATTGATGATATGTTGGCAAAAATTTATGTGAATGAGGAATCAAGTAGAATGATTCATGTATCCATATCAATTGCAAATGATGAAATTGACAACAACTTGGACACTCTTGGTTGTGCAAAAGGCATAAAGAAGCGAGATTGTTCACATCAGAATAAAAAACGACCTAAGTCTTGGGTTGAGAAATTAGCTAGGAAGAGAAATAGATACTCACCAAAAAAAAAAGAATCGCAAAAAAATTTAGTGCAATTGTTACCGGTAAGTTTTTCATCAATGTATTCAATTTTGTTAACAATATTCTTTATCTGACTTCTCTTATAATGTGCAGCAACCATTAGATAGGAACCAATTTTTAAGTGAAGTTGACACTAGAATTCAACATCAAGCTACAACTCAAATGACACAATCAAGACAATCAAGCTACAACTCAAATGACACAATCAAGACAATCAAGCCAAGTTGATAATGGAATTCAATATCAAGCTACAACTCAAATGACACAATCAAGACAATCAAGCCAAGTTGATAATGGAATTCAACATCAAGCTACAACTCAAATGACACAATCAAGACAATCAAGCCAAGTTGACAATGGAATTCAACATCAAACTACAACTCAAATAACACAATTAAGTCAAGTTGACGCATTAAGACTTCACAATTTCTTTTAAACAATTTTTATGAGACTTTTGTTAGGCGGCATGTTCTATACATTAATATTTTGTTAGGAGGCAATTTTATGTTCAATCACTTGGTGTTAGTTTGAACAATCTTGTGTTATGCAGTACAAAACTCAGAAATATCATAGTTAAAGGAATATTAATTTCAAATTTCAATTACAATTGTTAACATAAATTATGCAATTACAAACTAGTTAGTTGCTAGCTAGTTGCTGCTTGCTATTACAAACTTTTGAGCTAGTTGTTGCTTGCTATTACAAACTAGTTGTTGTTTGCTATTACAAATTTTGAGTGACTAGGAACTTCAAACCAGCCTTTGATGGCAAACCAAAGTATTTCTCTTTTAAAACCACATCATCTTGGCAAGACCAATTCATTCCTCGAGTAGAGTTGCTGCACTGTCTCACATCTCAATCCCACTTAAATATCCTTTCCATGGATTTTCCAAGTTAAGGGTGTGATTTTCCTCCACCATTGAGCTTTGGATATGAATCCACCAATTTGAATTCACCAGGCATTCTTCAAGCCATTCCAGAGACAAGGCAGCCTATGAAATCCTTCTAAAAATCCCAACCTGTTGTTTCATGCTTCCCAATTCTCTTATTGGTGAGAAAACAGTGTCATTAAGAACCAATTTCAAAAGCATCATCATTTCAAACAAAGCACATAAAGGAATATTAATTTCAAATTTCAATTACAATTGTTAACATAAATTGTGCCATACAATTGTCTATATTAAATTGTGCAATACAAAATCAAGTTTCTAAACTAGTTCAATCCTCTAGTGAAGCCTATTTTCTCAAATTTGGAGACAAAATAAGCAAGATCAGCTTCTGTGAGCCAAGAGGGCAAGGTGTCAAGGATGTTTGGATTAATTCCAATTCCATACTCTCCCTTTGGAAATTATGGAGGACCAATTTTCCAAGTTATGATATTTTTCATCACATATGCAGTGCCAACCTCAACTGTTTGAGTTTTCCAAATTGTTATGATATTGTTCCTGTCACACAGATAAAAAACAATTAAGATATTAAGAACTACCATTATAGTAATTTCTCACTTCATTTCACAAACTTAACCATATCTTTTAAACCAAAATGATTTCTTGTGAATAAAACTGTGACAGTTCACACATTTTCAATTTGTTTGTTCACTACTGATCACAATTTTATTAGATATTTTTGGTGCGATTAGGTCTTTAATTTTTTCAACTGATTGAATCAAAATGCTACAATTGGTTGAAACAAAGACCTGTAAAAATAAAAATGATAGCCTGCAAGTCCGTGGCAGCAAAGGCGTGGCGGCGATAGGTAGACAACGAAACAAGACTTAGCGGCTGGTAACAATAAAACGGATACTGAGTGTCGAACTCAAGATTGTGTTTTACTATTGAATTATATTTAGTTACACTTGAACAAAAATCTCTCAAGTTGATTGAAATAATATTTAAAATTGACAGCAGTAGTAAAAATTGATCCTTATAAATTGAGAAATGTCAAGATGGTTTAGCTTCGAATCCAACCTTGGTGGTCTAATTGGATCCTAGTTATTGAATTCCTTTATTGAATTATTACCGAATTCTCTTATTATTCTTGCCCTAATGTCTTAGTGACAGAACCTTTAATTCCAAAGTAACCCCTTATTCCTTAGTAGATTTAAGATTAGAAATAAGCATTACCGTATAGAAATTCTCTTGTAAATTATTGCTTTGCAACTAATTTAATTGGTTTCATGATCTGCACCTATGTCTAGACTACAAATTTATGAATTTCTCATCTATGGCATTCGTAAAGTCCACTTCCGTTTCAAAATACAAATCGTAGAACATTTTAGTGTTGATCAAGCAATAAAAAGCATTAAGCACAGAGATGAGAAAAATAATTCAATAAACTCATTCATATAACTAGAAATCAAATCATAAAAATAAGGGTTTCATCTTGTTACACTCATCCCTCACAAATAGGGTTTAGTTACTCATGACAGAGATAAAAGAGATAGAGATTAGAGAAGAATTACAAGAAGGATTCATGAATGATTCTTGATAAAACTGCTCCAATGATGTTAGAAACGGTCTTCTTTGAGTTTCTATGCTAGAGCACAAGTCTCCCAACTTCCCAATAGTGAAAAAGGTCCCTAAAACAGTGAAAAATTGTGTTTTTATGGTTGTTGATGCGCGTCGCATGCCCCAGGCGCAGGAAACACGCTTCAGGCGCGTCTGGACAGTACTGAATGGCTGGAAACGCGCCTCAGGCGCGGTTGGCGCGCTTCAGGCGCACAACATCTACTGTCTGACGTATATTGCATTTTTCGCCTCTTTCGAGTTTGAATTTGGTTCCGGTGTCTTCATAAAGGTTGTAGCTATGGATCGTAGCTTTCATTTGCACTTGGTTTGACTCCAATTGGATATCTATAACTCCAGATATGGCTAAAATGCTCTACATAGGTCATGTTGATTTCTCACCAAAATTCAACACTGCACTAAAACAAAGTAACAACGCAAAACTCCGAAAAATCTCTACTTAATCAAGGAAATAAGAACATAAACATTTTATTAAATCAAATAAATAAAATTAAAAAAATATATCAAATAACTCCTTAATTTAATTAATTGTTGAAGATAAATAAGACTAAAATAGTGGGAAAATATGCATATGATGAAGAGTCATCACAACCCCAAACTTAATCTATTGTTTGTCCCCAAGCAAACAATTAATTTTCAGATTTGGTTACAGTTAAACGCAAACTTAAATGCAATTTCTCAAATCAAATCAAACTCAATTTTCAAAGTTTCAGGCTACTCTACAAAACATTCATCATGCTTCATGGTTACTTACAAAAAAAAAAAAAAAACACAATTTGTATACTTTAGCATTCATTCATCAAGTTCAACTCTCTCTTTACACAATCTCACCAAAATTCTCTCAAGTGTTTAGAAAGGGTTATGAATTTATCACTCAAACCCTAGAACATGCATCACGCTACCTTAGGCTTGAAAAAATTTTAGTTAGCAATCACAATGCAGTAAACACATACATTTTTCGAGGACTTTCGGGTTGTAATGGGGCTTAGGTAAGGGTAGGGCATTTTGGGAGAGTAGGCTTTACTACTTGGAGTTAAGCATACATTTCCAAATTATTCAACCATTTTTTATTTTTCTTCACCTTTTCATTCTGGAGATTCTCAAACATTGACAAAAGAACCAAGAAGATATTATTTACCAAAGTACAGAAACTATTTTTTTTTTTCTTCTTATTTTTTTTCTCTTTTCTCTTTTTTTTCTTCTTTTTCTTTTTGTGAGAATCACCACCCCAAACTTAAAAGGTTGCTATCCTACGAGCAACCCCAAAACTTAGAATTTTACCAAGACAAGACAAAAATTTCTTACCTAACTCTAAGTAAGGTGGTGTAATTAAAGTCAGATGATTGGTTTATAATGTGGCTAGTGACCGAAAGAAAATGGCAAGACTCAAAGGGCTAGCAAAGGATAACATTTTCATAGGGTAGTTAGAAAGGCTCAAACGACCAAATAAAATTGCCTCAATGTATGCATAAATTACAAGTGATGCAAGTCAGAATTAGTGCAAGTTCTGAAGAGATAACACATGTCTGGATAATCACACAACAAAGAATTATAGTGTTTAGGCCCAAGAACTCACAGCTAGGATGATAAGAAAGAGTAGAACTATCTAAATGATGTCAAACATGTCACTATAAAATTTATTTAGTTTTTATTTTTTATTTTTAAAAATGGCAAGTGAGACTTCGACAATCAAGAAGTAATCAACAATGCATGCATTAGTGAAAATTATCGAATTGAGCAATGATATGAGCAAAGAAATAGAGTTTAAATTTTTAAATCCCAAACAGAAAACTTAAGACCAATTGCAAGTTGTTAATAATTCTTCATCATAGTGCACGTTTACACACAATTAGAAAGAAACAAATTCAAATAACAAAAATAAGATTGCAAAAAATAAAAGTTACCTTTATCTGTGGGTTGCCTCCCACGAAGCGCTTCTTTAAAGTCATTAGCTTGACGCCTCAACTATTATCATGGTGGCATATATGACAGGAAGAACATATCATCATTCTTCTTCTTCTTGTTTGGCAGCGAAGTCGTGGCAGCAAAGGTGAGACAACGAGAACAAAGACTTGTAGCGGTGTTGTAACGGTGCAGCGGTGATATAGCGGTGCAGTGTGTTGTAGCAGTACGACAATATTGCAGTGGAGCAGCAACGGTGTGGTGGTGCTATGCAATGGAGCAGAGGTGTGGTGGTGCTATGCAGTGGAGCAGCGGTGTGGTGGTGCTATGCAGTGGAGCAGCGGTGCGGTGGTGCTGTACCTGCGATGGGAGGGGCGACGAAGGAAGGAAAAGGGGTTTTATGTTTCTGATGTGATTTTATGTTTTTATTTTAATTAATTAAAACTGATTTTTTGTATTTGATAAAATCTCAACTATTGAAATTTTAGTTGACATGTGTCGCTCATCTAGAAAACAAACTTGACAAAAATGTGAGGCTAAAAATAGAAAAGATTGAACCATGATACACAAGCCCATATTTGGATTCTTTTTAAGGTTGTTAGATTCAGGGTAACACCACTACTCTAAAGAAAATGTTCGTTTTAAATTTATTTTAAAAAAAGTTTTTAATATTTAAAAAAATAATCATTAATTTTATATTATTTAATAATAGATATGCAGTAACAATGAAGTAGCTGATAGACCTTCACAGCGACGGTTCAGTAAACTCTCAAACAAGTTAATCGTGTCGGGTGGTAGAGTCTCCACGACTCGTTTTTGGTCGAGTGGCGAAGCTCCGGCCCCATAGGACAAACTACAGCCAACCACACCAACAACTCCAATTATTATATTATTATTATTATTATTATTATTATTATTATTATTATTATATTATTATTATTGATTGATTATTAGTAGATTATTTATTCATTATTATATATTTTAATATTATTATTATTATATATTATATCTTATTATTATTATTATTATATTTTATATATTATTATTATTATATTATTATCTTTATTATTATATTATTGATTATTATTTAATATTATTTCTTATTATATTATTATATTAATTATTATATTTATTATTATTATTATTATATATTATTGATTATTTATTCATTATTATTATTATTATTATTATTATTATATTATTATATACTATTAATTATTATATTATTATTATTATTTAATTATCATTATTATTATTTATGTATTATTATATGATTATTATTATTATTATTATTATTATTATTATATATTATATATTATTATTATTATATTATATATTATATTTATTATTAGTTATTATCTATTAATTTTATTATTATTATTTTATTCATTATAATTTATTATTATTCATTATTCATTATTATTATTTATTATTATTATTATTATTTATTCATAGTAATTATTATTATTAATATTATTATTTATTATTAATTATTATATATAAATAAATATAATGTAATGTTTCAAAATTAGTTAAATTATAATAATAATATTTATTAAATAGTTGTTTTTTAAAAAGCTATATCAATTAATTATCATTTTAAATATAAATTTTGTTTTCTACAAAATACAAATTCATTTAATTAAAAAAATATCTATTTAATTTCAGCTTGAAAAATAATCATTAATATAATTAAAAATCAGTTTCTTTTTTAAAAGATTTTTTTAAAAATAATAAACTCAAATCAAGTTTTTAAATAATTTTTTTTACTACCTTCGGTCTTATATACAGCTTGCCAATATTAAATTTTAAATTAAACACGTAAATTTGTGTTGACTTTACCTTTTCATATATATACTATTAGAGATACTAACTTTTAGTGAATTATAAATAGGATAATAGATTACTTTAATTAATTTATTATGATCTAAATCCATTCAATTTTACCACCCAGTATTTTATTAATATACAAACCCAGTGAGACCAACCATGAACCAGTTAGACTAGCAACGGAAGGGACAACTCTGTAAGGTTGAAAGAGATTGATTGGTTTGGATTGGGATGAAGTTTATCTTAAATATTAAATCAAAATAGGTTTGGATTGGGATGAAGTTTATCTTAAATATTAAATCAAAATAGGTTTGGATTGGGATGAAGTTTATCTTAAATATTAAATCAAGATAGAGTTGGGAGGTATGTTTAGAAGGAAAACTGTGGTCAACATATTTGTAGGTAATAGCTATGTTGATGGGTAGATATGGGTTTGCAAGTAGGGTTAGAAATAGGCGAAGAAAGAATTAATAATTTCAAAATAATAATAATAATTATCCCATGAACAACTTATGTAAGACATTTTGTCACTTTAGAATTTCAATAAATCATTTATGACTTTTTCTTGGTCAAACATTATCCATTAACATGGTCTCATAAAAGCAATTATTTCATATAAACAAAATATTTTTTTATGAGAATTTAATTTTGTACATTAATAATGTACATAATATATATAAATTTCTAAATATAATTGAAAGTATATAAAATAATTTTATAATAAATCAGAAAAAGACTCAAAATAAATTTAATAATATAACGGTTTTGCTTGCTGAAAATATATTTGAAACAAAGTGAACCTTTAGGAATGTTCAAAAATGATAAAATAACCTCTATCATGAGTATAACTAAAACAATAACCAATAGAGACTCAATTATTTTGAACACTTATCCTCTCTTTCTATGGACATCATCAATAATTTTTGTAAAATAAGTAAATGGAACAACATATTTGCATTGCATAATTAAATGCGACTAGGAAAAAGAAATGGCGCGGCGGGCACATGGATTGGAAAGGATCACTAGCCGAGCACCTTCTAAGGACATGCTTCTGAATCTTCCCGTTGAAGTTTTTGCAATTCATCCTTAAACACAACTTTTAGGCACCATAAATGAGGCCACCTCTCCCTACAAAACTCCTTACTACTTTCTCCCGTCGTCATTTCCCTTTCTTCAACTCATCTTTACACAAACTCACAAACAGCACAAGGCGTCTCTTCCCCAATTCATCCGGTCAGCCACCACCGCCGCTTCTACCGCCGGATGCATATATAAACCGCCTCAACCTCACGCACTCATTTCTCTCCACACTTATTATTACATCTTTTTTCTATCCTTTTAATCTCCATACCCATCCTCATGTATAACACAAACATCCCCAGTGTAAAACCGAACCATCTCTCTATACACTGCCACTGGCTCCTCGCTTTTAAATAACCATGCATCAACAACCACTTCACAACTATTCACCACTGTTACACCATCGCGTTTCACGCTTTCTCCTGTGGTCCCACACTCTACCTCCGTCACACCCTACCTCCTACTCCCTGTCTCGCTTCAAGCTCGCCTCTCCGTCGCCGGCGAACCTATCGCTTTTCTCTTCACGCGCACGACACCACCCACCGATCGTCTCGTCATTCCGGTACCCGTGACTTAACGTCGAACCTTAACGATTCGCCTTAGAGGAGATCGTCGCCGGCGCGACGATCCTCCGTCAGAAACGTGAACCGGTTTTTCAACGGTTTTGTTTTGTTGAAATTTGATAGCATTATTAAGCACAACAGGAGCGCGCACATGTGTGTTACTCCGTGTGATTCGATCAAACGGTAGATCGTCGGCGCGTCGACTCTACGCGCGCATACACTTGTTCCTCCCACGGCTGCGAGTCCCCACGGGTTAGCTCACCCGTTAGAGTGGGAACATCGGTACGTCCAGAGGTAAACCGGTTGTTTAGGTACTGACCAATCTATGAGTGAACAGGCGAAACGATAAACGTTGCCTATGGAATCACTAACGCTTTAGGAACAGACTGGGTTCCGGAAGTATAGTTTAACGGTAACGGGTCCATTCAGAATCGGGTCGGATCCATTTAAAATCGATCACCTTTCTTTATGAGAGCCTCGTAAGTGTTTATAATGTTACATTTTAGGGAATGAGGAGGAATATATAGTGTACACGCGAGAGTAGTCGTCTTGATAAGGACGATGTGTGGACGTTGGTGTTACGGGAAGAGAGAGAGAGCGTTGAATGTTAGAGAAGGGAAGAGTGTCTACAAAGACGAGTTTGATTCGCTGTGGTGAGAGCACGGAAGTGATCTTAGGTCGAGACGAAGTTAAGGTTGTGGAGAAGCGCACCGGACATAGGAAAAGGAATAAGCTTCGTACATTGCGTGTGTTGGGAGAGAGAAATCAGAAACGACGTGTCCCTTTTGATACCGAGGATGAAAGAGAGAAGCTAATTGAAGACACGACGGTGAGTTTTGAGACCAAGGAAGGTGGTACATGTATAATGGAGTGGAATCACCGTAGACAATGGCACTCTGTCTAAGAAATTGAGTGGGTAAGTGTGTTGAGTTGCTCTGTTTTTTTTTGGTGTCCATTGTCTAGTTAGATACATCTTAGTGCAGGCAAATCATTAAATAATAAATAATACAGGGGGGTTATATTTGGTTGTGAATATAAATGGTGAGTTCAAATTGGACCATGGGACATAAGTAGCGTTCGGCGTGAGTAGTTTAGTCTGTTTCATTCAATATAATGTTGTACAAGTAGTAGTAATCCACTAATCCGTCCCCATTATGATTCCCAAACTTGTTATAAACAAGAATAAACTCAGACCAGCTACATTTTAACCTTAAGAACAGGTACGTAAGGCTACTATCAGTGTTTATTATACATAAAAGCTACTGCCAGTTGCCAGTTGTTTATGTTCCTACTTACCATATTAAATTGTTTGTAATAAAGAGAGAATAGTACTTTTTATGTACTCCATCCATCCCATCAAAATTAACGTCACTTGTAATAAGTATTACTTTAACAAAAACATTGTTTATATAACCCATTTTTTGTTTTATTTTTTTATATTATATATGTTAATTTTACAGAATTGATATTTTATATTAATAATAAAAAATATTACCAATTAAGTGAGAATTTGTACAAAATAGATTCGATCTCGTTCTTAATTATTTATCATCTTTTAAAATATCAAAAAATCTAAAAGCCATGTATTCTAATGCAAATTGAGTAATATATTTTTAATTAAATATCAATACATTCCATCATGCTATTTAATTAAAATAAAAATTATTGAATAAAATGTTATGTAATATTATAAGATTACAATTAAAGAAAATTGTTATATTACTTTAATACATTGAATAGAATTAATCATTGCTGAAATAATTTTTTTACAAAGAATACTTGTTAATAAATACCAAAGTTAGCAATTAAAGCGCTTAAATTGGTAAAATATAAAATGAAAATATATCTTTTGTTCTTTCACCATAGTAAGAAAATGACTATATATAAAAGAATAAAATGATCTATTTCACTATTTAATCCTTCTTAAATATCAGTGTATTTTCATTATTATAATTATAAATAAATTATATTTTAAAATAGTAATATATAATAATAATCTAAAACTAAAATCTGAGAAAATTACAGTTAAAATTGACAAAACACATTTAAAATGACTTTCATATTATAAAACAGAGGAAGTAATAATGTAGCACATGAAAGAAGTCTGTATAACATAATTTCTAATCACCAGCAAGCAGGAACGTAGGCAGCTGGTAGTATTTATGTACAATAAACACTGATAGTAGCTTATCATACATATACCCGTTCTAGATGGACTGTTACTTAGTTTAGGCCAAGTTTGGGAATCCATGTTCCTACATGCTATTAGGTACCACTATATTCAATGAAACAAACTAAACTACTCACGCCGAATTCTATTAATTTCCATGGCCCAATCTTCTGACATCACCATTTATTACTTCATAACAAACATCATACGGCATCACCGATGGTTGGAAATGAGTTAGAAATTGAGTTCGAATCGATAAAAGTTGGTATAATTCAAAAGTTTAACACAAATTTATTTTTCTTTAATTTGAATTCGACTCAGTTTAAATTCATACAAAATTCAGTTCGGTTTGATAATTTAAATCAAACTATAAAAGAAATTTAAAGGAATAAATATTTTGTTTTAAC
>PGTU02004398.1:0-14753 GCA_002896215.2 Cicer echinospermum
CAAGAATAAGCCTAGGGAGAACGAAAATGACCTAAATATTCATCGAATGAGACAAACACACATATATTGGATGCACAAGATTGATTAAAAACCCGATACATTCTGATATATTGCGCTTATTACGAGGTCATATATACCAACAATTGGTCTCAGAGCTTAACTTTTCGAGAGGTAACACTCATAAAAGCACTATGGCCTCAAACGATTTTCTGGGAGAAGGCGCATCGTTAGCAAGACCTCCAGCTTTCAATGGAACAGCTTATATTTGACTGGAAAGCACATGATGCCTGATCTTCTTGGAAGCTAGTGCCATAGACATCCCTTGACCGCTGTTGAAAAGGGCCTATATTCCCAAGATTGCACGAACTAATGACTCAATGAAGTTCTCAAGACCTAGAAGCCGACGGTCAGATGATGCACAAGAAAAAGGTTAGCGTTATTAATGCAACCGGCTAAGAACATCTATAAAACATCTGCTCTTGTGCCCCAGAAGAATTTTTGATGTATATCTATCTTATTCTAGCAAAAGAAATGTGGGATATTCTTCAAGAAACACTTGAAGGAACCACAGACGATGAAGAGAGCTCGCGTAAACACACTGATGCACGAATATGAATTATTCAGCAAGAAAAGGGACGAATCCCATCATGATCTGCAAAACCAAATCACACAACCATTGGGAAAGCCAAGTGATAAACGAACAGCCAGATTGGAAAAATAATGAGATGTCTTAACCAGAGAATGGCAGCCAGATAAACAGCCATAGCAGATCTAAAGATCTAGCAAAGATGACGACTGCAACTTTGTTTGGAAAACTAAGAGAACATGAGATGGAATTACATCGACTGGACGAATCAGAGATGGAAAGTCGCAAAAAAGAAAGGGACTATCCCTGAAGGTTCAAGCCCAGCAATCAAAAACAGAATCAGATAGCTGCTCAGATCAATCCAGTAGTGAATCTGAAGAGCCGGAAATCGGGTTGCTTGTCAAGAAATTCAAGAAGTTTCTGAAAGAAGAAAGACAAAAAATTCAGGAGAAACCATCTAGCTCCAAGACTACTGACAACAAGACTATTACATGCTATGAATGTGGCAAAACTGGTCACATAAAGTCAGAATGCTACAAATTGCAAAACAAGAATAGAGCTACAAAATCAAAAGGCAAGGAACCAGTCACCAAACCAGAAAAGCTTTATATTGATGGAATGATAACGATGAATCCTCTGCATCTTCTGATGAAGAAGAAGTCAACTTGTGTCTCATGGCAGATACAGATTCAGAATCAGAAAATGAGGTAGTTCACAATCTAATCCAACATAATGATGAGCTACAAGAAAGCTTTCACAATGAACTGCATGATGACTATGTGACACAAATCATAAAAGTGTTAAGCACAAACGTAAAATGCTTGAACAAATGAATGTTGAACATAAAGAAATTGAAAATTTATATGTGAACAACTGAAAAAGATTCACAAGAAAAATCTGCAAGAGTGCATTTGAACTATTCGAAATACTGTTGCATCATTAAAATTTGATTTATTAAATTTTGCAAATAGTATAAGATAAGCTAAATGTCATACTTAGCAATCAAAGACATGTCATGAAAAATCTGGTTTAGGATATACACCAAATATGCATGTCAAAAAGAAAAAATAAAAACAGATTCTGTATTGGTTATATGCAAACCAGGAATGTCAAACATGGCTCAAAAATTCTGCTATTGCTAAGAGTATGTATGACATCTTTACTAAACGTGGCAAATAAACATTCATCCTTTGATGGCAGATGTCACTTCTGTTGCAGAAAGGGACATTTTGTGTCTAATTGCAAATTTAAAAAATTAGCCAATCAAGGATGGAAGTTAGTTTTGGATAGAAAAGAAATCTGTGTTTGACACAAACCAACCAGGACCCAATTTAAATTGGGGACCTAAAACAAAATTCTGATTTTGTAATTGCAGGTGTGCTTGACATCCACGAAACACTCATGGTATTTTAGATAGCGGATGTGCTCAAAAGCACATGACTGGTGACAAATCCAAATTCATGTCTCTGACATTAAAGGAAGGAGGCTTTGTCAAATATGGTGATAACAACAGAGGTAAAATCATTGGAGTTGGTGATGTAGGCGATGAATCAACTGCAGTAATCAAAAAACGTGCTGTATGTTGAAGGATTTAAAGCACAACTTACTGAGTAATAGCCAGCTATGTGACAAGGTTTTCAAGTAAGTTTTCATCACAATCTGCATTATTGAGCATAAAATGACAAACGCATAAAGCTGATTGGGGACAGAATTAACAACATCTACATGTTGGATTTCAATTCTGTACCTAGTGTTGTATGCTGCTTGTTATCCAACTCAGATGAAACATGGCTTTGGCATAAAAGAATTGCTCACTATACACATAAATCATTTGAATAAACTTGTCAGCAAACAGTTAGTCTTTAGGTCTACCAAATAGGAAAGTTCTCTAAAAGATAGACTGTGTGATGCATTGTGAGAAAAGTAAATGGTTAAAGACTCCATTTTCCTCTATAGACTTGGTTAGAACAAATAGAGTTTTACAACTAGTTCACATGGACCTTTTCGGACCTGCCCAAGTTAAGAGTTTAGGTGGAAACTGTATGGATATGTGCTGGTTGATGATTATTCTAGATTCACATGGACTTACTTTTTTAGCTCATAAAAGTGATACATTCTCTGTTTTCAAAAAGTTTGCTGCTTTAGTACAAAATGAGAATGATTTGAAATGTTTCAATAAAAAGTGATCATGGAGGTGAATTCCAAAATGATCTTTTTCAAAATTTTTGTGAATCAAATGGAATCAACCACATCTATTCAGCCCCTAGGACACCACAGCAGAATGGGTAGTGGAGAGGAAAAATAGATCCCTAGAAGAGTTAGCTAGGACCATGCTTAAAGACTCCAACCTACCAAGTACTTTTGGGCAGATGCAATTAGTTACAGCACCCATGTTGTGAATAGAGTTCTCATTAGGCCCCTGCTTAGGAAAACACCCTATGAGCTTTACAAGGGTAGGAAACCAAACTGTCCTACTTTAGAATCTTTGGTTGTAAATGCTTTGTTTTGAACAATGGCCAAAGAACACCTAGGAAAGTTGACCCTAAGGCAGATGAAGGTATCTTTTTAGGATATTCCCAAACTAGTAAGGCTATAGAATCTACAACAAAAGAACAAAACCATAGAAGAGTCAGTTCATGTTAAAGTTTGATGAATCTTTTACAGAAAACTTGAACAAAACTCCTTCTAAGGTTATTGACATTTTTGGATGATGTTGTAGAATCTGAACCACTAGAACAACCTGTAGCTGACCCTCCAACTAGTGCAAACCCTGTAGAACCTAT
Organism: Cicer echinospermum; assembly: GCA_002896215.2. NCBI lineage: Eukaryota > Viridiplantae > Streptophyta > Magnoliopsida > Fabales > Fabaceae > Cicer > Cicer echinospermum. Next base: position 3,370 of record PGTU02004398.1, read on the forward strand.
AGAAACCTGTGATTGCCTAGGAATGGAATTCAACCGAAAACCACCCTTTAGACAACATTATAGGCGATATCTCTAAAGGTGTTGCAACTAGGAGAAGCCTTAGTCAGTTTTGTAACTTTACAGCCTTTGTATCTCAGATTGAACCTAAGAACATTAAGGAAGCCCTTTTAGATAGTGAGTGGATACTTGCTATGCAAGAGGGGAGTTAAACCAGTTTGAGAGAAACAAGGTGTGGAACTTGGTACCTAGGCCAGAGGGTAAGCATGTATAGGAACTAGGTGGGTGTTCAGAAATAATTAGATGAGAATGGTGTGATAACTAGGATAAAAAGCCAGATTAGTTGCAAAGGGTTATAGTCAAGAGGAGGGAATAGACTTTGATGAGACCTATGCCCCCAGTAAGCTGACTAGAAGCCATAAGAATTTTATTGGCTTATGCATGTATCATGGACTTCAATCTTATCAAATGGATTGTGAAGAGTGCCTTTCTCAATGGAGACCTCCAAGAGGAAGTTTTTGTGAGTCAAACACCAGGTTTTGAAAATCCAGATTTTCCTAACCATGTTATATAAACTCTCAAAGCCCTCTATGGGTTGAAACAAGCTCCAAGAGCTTGGTATGAGAAACTCAGCACTTTCCTCATTCAACAAAATTTTTCAAGAGGAAATGTTGATAAGACACTCTTTACAAAAACTAGTGAAAATGACATCTTTGCTGGTCAAATTTATGTTGAGACATAATATTTGGATCAACAAATGATAAACTTTGCAAAGAATTTGAAAATCTAATGAAAAGGTAAATTTGAAATGTCAATGATGTTGAACTGTCATATTTCTTGGGATTTCAAATTAACCAAAGCAAGCAAGGCATTTTCATTTAGTCAATCCAAATATTGTTCTGATTTGATAAAGAAATTTAACTTTGATAAACTTAAGTCCATTGATACACCCATGAGTCAAGGAAATTTCTTAGACCGAGATGAGAAGGGTAAGCCTGTAGATGTCACTAGATTTCGTGGTATGATTGGATCTCTGCTCTACCTTACAGCAAGCCGACCAGATATTATGTTCAGTGTTTCTAGTGTGTGCAAGTATCAATCGAATCCGAAGGAATCTCACCTCAGTGCAAGTAAAGAGAATTTTCAGATACTTAGTAGGTACTAAAAGTCTGGTTTGTGGTATCCAAAAGTTCAAACTTGTACTTTGGTTGGTTATTCAGACTCAGACTTTGCTGGTTGTAAACTTGACAGGAAGAGTACTTCAGGAACATGTCATCTGCTTGGTAATTCTCTAGTGTCTTGGTTTAGTAAGAAGCAAACAAGTATTGCATTGTCTACTGCAGAAGCTGAATACATAGCAGCTGGGAGCTGTTGTGCTCAAATTTTGTGGATGAAACAGCATTTAATGGACTTCGGTGTCAATTTGGGAAACAGTGCCGATAATGTGTGATAACACAAGTGCTATCAGCATAACCAAGAACCCAGTAATGCATTCAAGGACAAAACACATTGAGGTAAGGCATCACTTCATAAGAGAACCACTTTCAGAATGGAGTTATCAAACTTGAGTATGTGAACACTACAGAACAATTAGCTGATATCTTCACAAAAGCATTGCCCAAAAGAAAGTTTTTTGAACATAAGGATGAAACTAGGGATCATTGATCCTAGTGAAGTATGAGTTTTTGTTGATTCTGGTACTTTTCAGTAATGTTTTCCAGTTAAATCGATTTGGAAATCGAATTACCAGCATGGGTAAATGGTTTATAAATCGATTTGGGAATCGATTATCTTAACCCAGGATTCAAAATTTCAGAAATTTTTTTTTAAGCTTCACGAGCATTCGATTTGGAAATCGATTAGCTATGTGTTCAACCTTAAGACAATCGATTTGGGAATCGATTAAGTAAACTGGATTCGATTTGAACATCGATTTGAAATATGACGTTACTCCAAAATTACTAGCCGTTGGACTTCATCATTACTCAATCGATTGAGGATTCCCAGCAACGGTAACCTAATCGATTGGGAAATCGATTTACTAGGTCAAGAGTATAAAAGGAACAGTTCTAAATTGATTTCTGCACTCGGTTTTCCAGATTTTCTCTGCTTTTCTCTTGTGTTCTTCATTCTTCTGTCTCGCATTTGTTTGATCTTGCATTCTACATCTACCCTACTTCAAATCTACACAAAATTGTTGAAATGGCCCGTGTAAAACAGACTCAAGCACGACTCCATCTCCATCATCTTCTTCCACCAGTGAAACACCATCACCACCCCAACTTTGACAAAAAGAGTACCCATCCCAACTCATAATACTTGCACAAAAAGATAAAGGAAAGCTCCTGCCCCAGTCCAGGAAAAGTCGAAGAAACGGAAGGAACCTCCTACTGAAAAACTCATGGCTGATGCCATGAAAGAGATTACTCAGAAAAGGAAGAAGAAGCCTAATTCTTCTCACCTCCTAAGAAAGTCTCTGCACCTAAGGAAAAGGAAGTAACAACCATCCCTGTCTACAGACTTCGCAAAAAGGAAAATTCATGAAGCTAGAACCATGGATTTTGAGTATTTTGATGTTGTGAATTCACTTTTCAGAACCACCTCAGGTTTCATGGATTGGAAAGTTTCTGTCTTCTACACTTGACAGCTATCCAGGCTTGATCAGGGAGTTTTATTCTACATTTAAGATGACTGAAGAAGGTTTTACTGCTTCAGTTAAAGGAAAAAGGATTACAATGACATTTGATTGATTTCTCAACTTTATCTGGATTGCCTTTCTACGGCAAATCTATTGATGGCAGCACAGAAGCCGACACTGTCGATGAAGGTTGGGAAGAAACACTTGATAGGCATACCGCAGTTAAAGACCTGATGGTCGATGGGTTTGTTGAATCGATTTCACTGCCCATTGGTCAGATGAAGGTTCAACAGAGGATGTTGATGTATGCTTTGACGCGTATGCTGGTTCCACGATCGGGAAATCATGCAGTGGTCCAGAAGTTGGACATCATACTGCTGTGGGGCTTATCCAAAGAGTTAAGGAATGAGCTGGTGTGGATTGTGCTAAGGCACATGTTGGAAGCATCTCAAAGGCAAGCTGATGCTGCCTTATCCACAGTTGATCACTAAGATCTCAAAACACTTCAAGGTCTCATTTGGAAATGCAGGAATCTGCTAAGACGACATTGGTGTTTGGTGAATCGATTGTGAATCAGATGCAGTTTGAAACGGTTACATGGCAAATGGATAAGACCTCAAGCAGCTGCTGACCCTGTCCAGCCCCAACCTCAACCTCAGTCTCAGCCTCCACCAGTCACTGAATTTGCTACTCCTGATTTTGTGAACAGAATATTAGAATTCATTGAAGCTCAGATGGCACACAATGCAAAGTGTTGGAATCTCAAGCCAGATTGGAAGCAAGTTTAAGGACTATGCAAGCCTCCTTGAACTCGGTTGTTCAAGATGTGGATGCGATTCAGACACACCTCGACATCAAAATTGTATTTGAAGACGTCGCGGAGATTGGTCGCCAAGCTGCCAGATGAACCTAACCCAAACCCCTAGTTAACCTGAGACTCACGGTGAGGAGACACCTGCTGAGGTTAATAAGCGGTCTCAACCTCTCCCTTAGATAATAGTGAGGACCAGCCCACACTAGGTGATTAGGACCCTTAGGTTTCATACTGTTTTGCTTTGACCTGTTATAATTCTTGATGTATGATGAATTTTTATAAATGCTATATTTTTTTGGCTTAATCATCTAAAGTTGCTCATTTAATTGCATTGATTGATTTTGCCTTTATACATGTAAACATCATTGTTTCTGATGCACTATGTTATATGTTTTCAAACCCAATGCATATGTTCTTTAACATAGGGGGAGAAATTGTTTCTACATTTTTGACTTAACTGACAAAGGGGAGACATATTATAACTTGACAGTTGCATTATGATGTTTTGTTTTCATGTTGTTATTGCTTGGATACTTTATGATATAAGTTTGCTGCTGATACGAAATAATAAATTAATAATGTAAGTTATAATACACTTATGCTTGTTGTTTTAAATGCTCAAGTTACAATTGTATGAAATTGTCAATTATGCCAAAAGGGGGAGATTGTTGGATTTTGATCCTTTTGATTCCTAATTTTGACATAATTAATAATTCAACAATGTCCATACAATAATTGATAAATCTATATTGGAATTCAGCAAGTTTTCAGGAACAACAATCAAATCCTACACACTTGGAACAGGTTGCTTGAAACACAAAGAAATCAACAAAAGTTGACTTTGACTAAAGAAAATCGATTGGGAAATCGATTTCATGACAAGGGTGTAAGGAAACACAACTGTTTTTGTGTTGGTATAATCGATTTGGGCAATCGACTGACTAAATTAGAAATTGAAAATTGCACAAGTCAGTAGCACCCCAGTTTTGAGGGTAATCGATTGACAAATCGATTATACATCTCACAAGTAAAAACCTGATTGAAATACATCGATTTGGAAATCGATTGGACAAGTCACAGTGATACCCAGTTTTAAGGGTAATCGATTGGCAAATCGATTTACTGAAAAATCACTTGCAAAATAACTTTTCCTGTGACATACAAATCGATTGGACAATCTGTGTTATAATATTTCAATCAAGTTAAATTTGGTCGAAATCGATTGAGAAATCATTGACCCAAATCCCAGGTAAGAACGTTTTCAGACAAATACATACAAATCGATTGGCACGGTCGATTAGTATCAAAATAGCATGAGTCACTGACTTAAACACAATCGATTGGCAATCGATTGACAGAACTTTTGGAAAACCCAGTGAACTCTGAGCATGTGACCAAAATCGATTTTAAGTATTTGTTAATCGATTTATGAAGGCTTGATAAATGATTAGGAATCGATTGATAGGTGGTCTCAGTTTGAACATAACATCTGCAATCGATTCATATCAGTCTTAACATAATCACTGAAAATTATTGTTTAAAGAATCGATGGTAAATCGATTGGCTTATATAGTTTCAAGATTCAAGAAAAACAAGACACCGATAATCAATTGGCAAATCGAATTAGACTGTTTTTTTACTTTATGACAATCGATTGGTAAATCATTGATTCATATGTTTTTCAGAAACTATATAAACTGTCTTTCAATCTGTCTTTCAATAATAATGATAATTAATATCATCTGAAATATACTTTGAATATTCTTGATATACAATAACACTTGTTAATACACTGAGATTACTTTTTCAGATCAAAAGAAAAAGAGGATTATTCAACGATCAAAAAAGATAGCTGGAAAAGTGATCTTGAAAGACAAGGGTTCTCATAAACAATCTTTGAATATCCAGAATTGTGAGAAGCCACATTTGACCAAGATTGAAGACTAATTGTTGTTCTTCCTTAATTCTGTTTGTAATATTTCTTTGAAACAAAAACGAAAGCAAGAAAATCCAGCTAGAAACTAGTGACTACTTTCTTGGGTGAGAGTGCTCAACAAGAAAGAGTTGTACTTTGATTCTGTGTTAGGGTTGTCGAGTATCTACAAGGATCAGAGGGTGATCAATAGGAAAGAGATCATTAAGATAGATAGGTTTCGGGAAGGAACTGGACAATCTGTAATTGATTCTTTCTATTGGAGAAGAAAAATCTGAAATCCGTTTGGATTGCAGGACTGGATGTAGGTTGTCAAGTTGACAACTGAACCAGTATAAATTCTTGGTGCAATCTTCTCTAACCCTTAACTCCTTTGATTTTTACTATCTGATATATCTGTATATGTGAATTAATGTTAGATGCATGTTAAACATGATTCTGTGATAAGTAATATTGTTTAATTATCTGATAATTTGACTTGTATGCATCTTAGTTAATCTCATATCAATCTAATAAAACTTGCTAACCTTGTATGCCACAAATTAATTTTCCGCTGTGTGTATGAAATTGCTTAATTTCATTAAAGAACTGACTACATTCTGATATATTCCGCTTATTATGAGGTCATATGATACCAACACCTATTACATCAACCTAATCTGATCATCCCTACCCAAAAACTATACACCCTGAGTGATCTCCACACGCCCCGTGGGATCCTCCATATCGTAACTGCAGTCAAGCGCTCCCATCTCCATTCCCATCCGTAGGGTAACGAACTGGTAGGACCGTCCTGACTCTCATCTGAGGGCAAAGCCCAGATTTCAACAATAATTGTAAAGGGTCACCAACCGAAAAATAACAGTTAACACAGAGCATTAGGTTTTTTAAATGCTCAAAATAACTTTTCAACTAAGCATGCACCTTACAGGATTTTCATAATGCGAAAAGTTCATACAATACATGCCAATTAAAAATGAAAGCAAAATAAAGTTCTCAATCCCCTATTTAAACATAAAAAATCAAGACATGGATAAGTTAATGTGCAATCAATCATTTAACATCAAACTGAGGATTTTCACTAAGCCAATCGATTGGGGTGAAGTGAATTTAAATGAAAACAGAATCGCTGGGGCTGAAATCAATCATTGGGAAATCGATTGAGTGAGTACTGAGCTCCAGGTTTTAAGCCAATCGATTTCCAATCGATTTGGTCGAATATGGCTGAGTCCCTGACTTAAGGCCCAATCGATTGGGCATCAATTTCTTAAATGATTTTGAAAACTGATACGAAATCGATTGGCCAATCAATTTTGTCAATTTGGCCAAGTCCCTGCTTACCCATCCAATCGATTGGGGAATCGATTTTCCTGACATTTTTCCCAAAATTCCAATGAATAACTCAAGTCATTCCTACTCAAGTCCACAACTAACACTTAGCAATTCCTACGCGATTACAGGCAAATGGGATTTCAAAAACCATCATACTTACACACAATAATTAACACTATAACACTTAGCACCTTCAACGCGATTTACCACGATAAATCAAAATTCAAAACACTCATCATAGATCGAATCAAACACGATCGCGTGCCAAGCACCCTAATGCAATGCGTATATGCAAAATGCATGGACTCGGAATTCCAAACCAAAAACCCTCCTCGAAGGGCCGTAAATCATAATCGTACCGCCTAATCCGCAGGCAAAGTACCATTACCGAGGTGCCACCTATCACGGGTCAGCCACGATTTACTAAAGCGAAAATCATAAACGTACCACCTATCAGGGTCAGTACATTTACCGAGTGTCACCTATCAGGCTCAACACGATTTACTAAAAAGAAAAAGCGTAAATCGTAAACGTACCGCCTATCACAGACCAATACTGTTTACTCGGAGGTGCACCTATTCACGGGTCAGCACAATTTACTAAAACGTAATCGTAAACGTACAACCTATCACGGGTCCAGTACAGTTACCAAGGCGTCACCTATCACGGGTCAACACAATTTACCAAAATGAAATGCATGAGCATACACAGACCTCCATCCACAACAATCGTTAAGCAAATGCTGATATTAAAAGATTCCCCATTTTTTAATACCATTAACTTAAACGACCTTCACTAACCAACATTAAGTAACAAGACATTAAGAGATTCCCCATTCTTACGCCCAAGTTTAACTTAAACGATTTTCAAAACAACATAAATAAATAAGTCATTAGAAGATTCCCCATTCTTAATACTGATTTATCTTAATGATCTTTCAAAAACAAAACGTTAAGCAAACAGACATATTAAGAGATTCCCATTCTTAATATATTTTGACTTAAACGATTTCCACACAACATTCAGTAAACAAGACATTAAGAGATTCCCATTCTTAATTCCTCATTTACTGAAACGATTTTCAAAACAACATTATGTAACCGAGACATTAAGAGATTCCCATTACTTAACGTCCAGTTAACTTAAACATTTTCTCACGCACATTAAGTAAACCGAGGTATTTAAAGATTCCGCTCATGTTTTAATAACTCGTTTAACTCTATGATTTTCAATTCCACAGAAACAAACTCAATTCACTCTCACATTCATCATATTCACACCAAAACATCATCAACAACATCACAAGTATGAACACGCCAAATACGACGAACACAAATCAACAAACATAACACCAAATACATCAGACTTCATTTACTCATAAATCATACACAAGTGACTTAAATTCATTTTTCTTCCCAACTCATTACATCAACCTAACAAATTCCTTCTCTACACCACAGATAATCCTAATGCAAACTAGAAGTTTGAAGGAGCTTACTTAAGTTAGCTTTAAGGGACGTGGGTTTCCGGTACCGCGAGTAAAACCGGTAAATCTTCGCTCGCAACGTCGCCTTCCACAAGATTGGTCCCTAGCACCGTGGCGTGGTAGTGAGGCAACTTTCCTCTATACTCTTCGCGAAATGAAAGCTTAGATCTTAGAGAAACGGAGGGGTTTGTGTTTAAATCTCTAATACCAAGTTTGTCTTCGTTTTGAATCATAAGAGGAAAAGTGGAGTCGAGAAATCCTTGTTCTAACACTCACCAACCTTGGGTTACTATCTTGAAAGAAAGAAAGCAACGAAATTGAAATGGGAGAAGAAGGGAAAAGATGGGTCGCGGGTAGCAGAGGAAGAAGATGGAAAAATCGATTTTCCCTTCCTTTCTTTTTCTTTCTTTTGTTTTTTCCTTTCTTCCTTTTTCCTTCTTTCCTTTTTATTATTCTTTTCTTTTTCCTTTTCCTTCCTTCTAGTTTTTCTTTCTGTTTCCCTCAAACAAACATATCTAAATAATAAATATAACTTTAACAAAATATCTCATAAAATATCTAGCATATTCTGTTATTACCATTTCAGACCCGTAACGCATTAAATTCTCCCGTCAAGGATTCACCGCACTTAACTTCAATTTAACTTTATCGACGAGAAATTCTAATCGGCCATCAATAATCTTTTATTAAACATGATTATAGTTTAAAATTGTGAGATTATGGCTCTAATGCTAGTTGTAGAACGGGGATCAGTGATGGATCAACATCAAGGAGGGGGAGCTGGGATATGATGTCTATGTCGTCTAATATAAACATGATTGTTTACAAACATTCATAGATTGGGAGAATATAGAAAATTGGGAAGATTAGAGACATCAAAATCAGAAGAAAGACAAGTAAACATAAATTGAGTGATAACTCTTCATCATATGCATATTTCATTGTTTTTTCGTGTTATTTGATCTATTAAAATTTAGTTATCTTAGGAAGTTATTTGATGTAGTTTGTTGATCCTTTATACTTGAAGTTAATGAAATGTTTATGTTCCTTATTCCTTGATTAATTAGAGATTTTTCGTAGATTTATGGTGTTCGTTGTTTTAGTGCCAGTGGTGAATTTTGGTGAGAAATTAATATGATCTATGTGGAGTAATAAGCCATATCTGCAGTGTGATGTCCATATTGGAGTCAAACCAAGTGCAAATGAAAGCTAAGATTCATCATTACAACTGCAATAAAGACTCTAGAACCAAATTAGGACTCAAAAGAGGAGAAACATGCAGTAAATGTGAGACAAAAGTTGTTGTGCGTCTAGAGAGCAAATGCTTGCGCCTGAGACGCATTTCTACAGTATTTTCACATCCTGTTTCTTCCCAGGTGCGCCTGACGCACTGCAAAATGCATAAAAATGTGTTTTCTCACTTTCTAGGGATCTGTTTGGCTGTTTTAAATTTGCAGACTTGTGCCCTAACATAGAAACTTAGAAGATGAGGGTTCTAACACTATTTATAGAGTTTTATCAAGATTCATTCATGAATATTTCTTGTAATTCTTTTTTAATCTCTATCTTTTGTATTTTTGTCATGAGTAACTAAACCCTATTTGTTAGGGATGAGTGAAACAAGACGAAACCATCATTTGTCTGATTTGATTTCTAGTTATATAAATGAGTTTATTGAATTATTTTTCTCATCTCTGTGCTTAATGATTTTTATTTCTTGATCAACTTTAAACTATTTTATGATTCATATTTTGAAATGGAAATGGACTTTATGAATGCTTGAGATCAGAAATTCTTGATATTGTAGTATGGGGATAGATGCAGGTCATGAAACCATTTGAATTATTTGCAGAGGCAATAGTTTAATAAGAGAATTCTCGTACTGTAAAGCTTAATTCAAATCTTAAATCCTCTAAGGCATTGGGGGTTACTTCTCATATTTGAATTTCCCTTCCCAGACGATTCTTTTCTTGTCTCATTTTTCACTTATTTCTCTGCTATTTTGGGATCATTTGAAATCTCTTTTGGTAAAGGATTTCTTCATGTTGTTCCACATGCGCTGATTTTCTTTGAGATGAAATAAAACTCTTCATTATATTAGTCTTCAATCTGAATATCAGATTCACTTTCCTTTGAGTCTTCAGTAAATTGAACGGCCTTGAAGTTAACCTACTTTCCTTGGGACTTGAGAGCTAAGGATTTTGACTTCTTTTTTGGATCATCTTCAACTAGTTCAATCTAATGGGATCTAAGTGAACTCATCATCTATTCTAGAGGTCATTTGTTTAGATCTTTATCCTCTTGAATTGCTGTTATTTTTTGTCTCCGTATACTAGGAAGAATTTTGAGGATCTTCTTGAGGTCGTTAGAGGTAGTGTAACCCTTTTGGAGATCCTTCAATCTAGAGACAAGATGAAGGTGGAAATACGAGAAGGTGGTTGAATTGTGTTTTTCTAAGTTGGATTATTTTTAATTGTTTACTCAACAACTGGTTCGGGTTTGTTGATTTTAACTAAAGTAGAAGTAGTAGCAATCAAGCTTAAGTAATTAGAGGCATTTGTAAAGTAAAAAGTGTAGAAGTAAAGTGACAAAAACAAATTTATCCTGGTTTACCACAAAAATGGTAATTGCATCCAGTCCCTTCACTTACAAAGATATAACAACTAATTATAATCCTTGAATTACACAACACTTGACCCTACAAGCAAGTTTTCTCAAAATAACCTAACACTTACAGACTTTTTGAGGAAAACTAACACATTGAACACAGATTGTGGAAGGAAACTACACCTTGATCCTACAAGTTAAGTCTTCTAACCACAACCTGAAAATCAAATATTGCTTGAGGAACATTAAAGTCACTATCGGGATGGGTTACACACGTTTGGAACAAATTGTGTTTGCTTCTACTAAGTAGATTATTATAATTGATTTCTCACACTAAAACACTTAGAAAATATTTCTTTGAGCAAATGATTCTTTAGAACTTAATCCTTTGAACTTTGAATACTTAGAAAATTTGAGCTCTCAAAAGTTTTTTTGGATTGTATGGATTTATGAGTTCGTGCTTTCTTGTTCACCTTTAAGTATCTATTTATAAAATAGATTAAAGTTTCACTTTTGTCCTTGTAAAATCTGGATCATATCTTTCTTGTGAACAAATTCTAAATGTATCTTCTTATGA